>CAKNXH010037050.1:832-19838 GCA_932178445.1 Andricus quercusramuli | reverse complement strand
GCCTTCCCCCTCTCCCAGACGCGCTACTCGACCCCGAGCCACGCCTTGTTGTCCGTCGTGGAACGTGGAAAATTTCCTCCCCGTCAACTTCACTAGCAGCACTGACAGCACTCTCACTGCTTACCTCCCGCTCTGCCGCCGGTAACTGGGAATTCTCCATGCAATACCCACCGCGGCCGACAGATGTCTCTGCAGCTTCGCCGCCAAATTTTCCCTTTACTTCCCTTGTTTTTTTCCTTTTCTATAACTTACGGCCCCTGCAGACACCCCTTTCTCTCCCTTTACATCCCCTAACTCTGCTATAACCACCCTTGAGCCCTCAAATGCCCAAGACTCCCGACCGCAAGCTCCTCCGACTGCTTGCCAACCTAACCTCACTTTCACTATCTACCTTAATACCACCTCACTCCCTCGTCAAAAACCGCTTTTTATCTCCCCAATCCACCCCACATAACTCTACTCACCTCCTCGGCTTCCACCCTCACACTCCACTCACACCTTCCACACAAATTCAGTAAAATCCTCTCACCACCTGTCACCAAACACGTTCTCACTTCCGCCACCAACATGCAAGTCCAGTGAAAAGAAACTAATTGGGACGAATTGAGAAAAATTCGCCAGGAGCCCCCGTGAATCTTGCTTTGCGACAATCTCAAATTGGAGATGGTGAATTCGTGTAAATTCGTGAAAAGTAATAAAGTCTTCAAATATCCTACTCGCCCGAATTCAGCGAAAAATTTTCAGGGATCTAATTCATTGAATGCGTCAGCAGGAATTATTTTCAGTGTCCGCCAATTCATTTTAATTCACGAGATTTTAGGTCAAGCCCCAATTCACCAGAATTCGCCAGCGCGAATACAGTTAAAGACTGGCCTACGAATTCGTAAGCTATAACCAACGCGCTCGGTATAAAGGATCCGTTGTAAATAAATATCAATGAGTTCCGTAGCTCAGTGGTCGCCATTTGGACTTTATACACTTGAGATCGCTGGTTCGAGTCTCAAGGTATGCAGTTTTTTTTCAAATAACCTCGACCACAAATTAAGGCGATTCGACACGCATTCAATTCGCTCTGACCCAATTTGTTTCAACGAATCACGAAGCAGAATTCGGGCGAATTTAAACATGTTAATTCACCACAATCCTCCCGAATTAGGTTTTTTTACTGGGATACGTCCTCTCGGGTTTGTAGCATTTATCTTTCCGAATTTGAGGTAATGAAGTACCGTTTTTGGAACAATTGTGGTTTTGTGGAGGCTGAAACAGCATTAAGTGAAATCGGTTGTCGACAACCGGAGGCCGTGGCTCCCCGGTCCACGCCCTCTCTCAAACTCCTCGTAGTCCCTCCAAAAATTCAGGTCGCTTACTTATTCTTCTACCCTTCCTCTTGCACACTATATGGTTGAAGAAATTCTTTCGCGTCTTTTGCGAATCCCTGGATCCAGCTACTGGCTTGTCTAGGATTTAGCGCACTGTCAAAGCACTGGCGTCGCGAACCGGAGAGCCACATACTGGTGTGGTCACAGATGCGGACTACCCTGTCATCAGACGCCTCAAGGACTAGTTAGTTCCCTCCGATACTCCCCCTCAAGCGATTGACCCCTTCACAAACCCTGATAAGCTCGATCCTATGAATGAGCCCTTTTCTTGGGAGGAGTTTCAGGTCGAGTTATCCTTATGTAAGGTGAAGTCTTCCTTGCATGGCCTTTAAGCCTGGAGAGACACCCGAGTTCATTTCATCTTTAAACCAAGTGGGAAAGGCTTCCGGTCGATATTTCTTACATCCACCTTTTGCAAATTATTCGAGACATTGATTTAGAGGAGACTGGAATATCTGACTGAGCGCAACCACTGGATCCCTGAATTCCAGTTTGGTTTCAGAAGGTACAGGTCATTTATGGACTGTGCTGCATCGGTTTTTTCGGACATTATGTTTTGCCGGGGCCCCTGATTGATGAGCTGAGGGATTTAGGGTTTCCGGTAAGATTACTCATCGGATTTCAGCATTCCGAGAGCTTGTGGGGTGGTGGTTCCCCAGGGTGGAGTTTTCTCATCGCTCCTATTTAACATGGCCCTTAGGAGGCTGGGATCCCATCTTCCGGCTATAGTAAGAGTAGCAATGTACGCGGATGATTCGCTCTAGTACGTTACAGGTGGCTCTATCCATGAGGCATCTGATCTCTTAAAATCAGCGATTGAAAAATTAACTCCTTGGCTTGCGACTTTGGGGCTTTCCATTTCAATCCGAAAGTCTCAGTTGTGCGTATTTTCTAAAGGCAGGTTGAGGACGCAGGACATTTCTATAACGGGTGATCAAACGGTCATTCAGTACCAGCCCACCCTCAATTACTTGGGGATAACCCTTGATAAAAGATTATCCTCGATACCTCACATTAGGGCTGTCGCTACTAAGGCCTTCAAAGCCGTCGATATCCTTCAGGTTAGTTCAAGAATCTCTTGAGGCGCCGCTCTCTTCCTTCTGCTCACAGTCCATAAGGTATTGGTCAGAGCATATCTGGAGTGGGGAGCTCCCCCTTTTTTGAGGCTAGCGTGACGGCCTTAAGAATGCTAGAGACACAGACCATCATGTATCTATTGGGGTGCATGAGCTCAACGCTCATCACGTTGCTGCTCTCCGAGGCCTCCTAGATTCCTGTCACTCCGTAGGTCTCTGCTGGAAAATAGGTTCATCCTCCATAATTAATGTTGGAATAAAAGCCTTCTAGCGAAGAAATTTGAGGATTTGACCTCTGAGGCTCGGTTAAGGAACTTCAAAGTAGAACCGAGCAAATACGGTTTACTTTCGGCGTATGATGCCATGAGCGTCTTCGCGTGGCCCATGGATTGTTCTTCGCGTCCGGGATAGTTAATTACATAGTTTCAAAACGGGCGGGAAGCACATGGAGAGCTCCCCTGGCGCTCAAGCTATAAAGCCTATTGTGCCCCGAGGGTCTGTTGACTGAGTCTAGCTAATGCCGGGTACTGGCATAATAAATGCAGGGATGTTTCGTCATCAATGCCGCATTTCCCGCACTCTGTCGTGGGGTTATACCCCATTTTGTGCACATGATAGTTCAAGTGGTTTTGCTCAGTTAGGGTCCGTACCACTGTCCTTATATCTTTCTTGGGTAAACCCAGGATTTCACTAGCTCTGCCCATCCCATAGGTATAACCCAGGATGGATTTCGCCTGAAGGCAACCCTGGACTTGTTCCCAGTATTCCCGGTGTTTTTTTTGCATCCAGCTTTTAATGGCTATTCCGAAACAGCAAGACACTATTCCCAGTACCGGTTCCGGTACTATGTATTCACTCGCTGCGCCGCGTTTTGCCAACTGGTCCGCCTTTTCGTTGCCCTTGATCCCTGTGTGACCAGAGACCCATATGACAGACACATTGATTCTTTCTGCAAGTTGCTTTAATGCCTTTTTGCATTCCCAAACCAGTTCTGACGTTACGTCTGGTTTCTCTATTGCAGTTAGTGGTGCCAAGTCGGCCAGGACCTCCGCTTGAAAGAAAGTAGCATGTCGCCCATGTGTGATCCCTACCCCTTTCCCTCTCTTGCTGCCATAAATTCCTGCTCCTGACCCTCCCTCTCCCTTGGAGCCATTTGTATACTAGATTTCCCCTTGGAGCCATTTGTATACTAGATTTCCCCTTGGAGTAGCGGGTTACCATTTGCTTTTCACAGATCCTGCTTGGGATGCAGAAGCGGAAAGCTTTGGCAAAGTTGAAGCGTTTTATTATTTTACCTTGCCTCATCTGTAGAATCGGCATTGCACTGATATCACTCGAGAGCCTGGTGTCTCTATTCCCCCGAGTCCATCTATTTGCTCTTGCCAGGCAGCCCATCACATGTGCCGCTCTAGCGGTTATCGCAACATGTAGGGGTTCCTCCCAGAGCATGAATCCTATCACCACTGAGGGCGTAGTCCTCATTGCTCCATTCAAACCCCTAAATACTAGCGTTTGCAATCTTCGCAGCCCGTCCTGCATTGTTTTAAGTTCCACCCGTGGTTACCAGACCTCGGCCGCATGTAGGAGCCTAGGTTTTAGGACAGCCGAGTAGAGTCATGCAAGCATTTTAGGCCCTAGACCCCACGTCAACCCAAAGGCTCTTCTACACATCCAAAAAGTCATGACAAAATTTCCTGCATTGGGCCTCCAGGTACTTTACCCAGGTCAGCTTGCTATCTAGGATTTCTCCCAGATATCTAACTGAATCTGAGAACGTCAGCTCCCCACCACAGAATACAGGAGCGTCAACTTTCGGAACTTACAATTTCTCGTGAAAATGACGAGGTTGATCTTTTCCGGATTTACCGAGAGCCCTGCGCTATCGCGCCAGAGCTCTACGATGCGCAGTGCCGACCTTATAAGATCCATCAACGTTTCCAGGTGAGCCCCCCTGACGAGGATTACAAAGTCATCCACATATCCCTGAGTATAGCATCCCTCTTTATTTAGCCTTCGAAGAAGGCCATCTGGTTTTGATTCTTCTCCGGCCTAGCATGCTTCCTAACCAGCATACTAGCTGGTCCTGCACGCCACACCTCAAACCCTATCGACAGATTATTTCTGGAGGAGTATTGCTAAAAGCACCCTCTATATCCAAGAAAGCGCCCACAGCATACCCCTTTTGTTCCAACTTTTCTCCAATTTTGCCACAACAACATGAAGCGCAGTTTCTATCGATCAGCCTGCCTGAAAAGCATGCTGCCCTCTATGCAGCGGGGAGGCCAAGAGCACCTCATCCCTAAAGTATCTCTCGACCAGCTTCTCCAAAGTATTCAGGATAAAAGGCGTTAGGCTGATTGGTCGGCAATCTTTTGCAGCAGTGTAACCCTCCCTCCCAGGTCCTAAATAATTTCGTCAGAGGAGGGACGACTAAGTCCATACCTTTTTGTAAAAGCAATGGATAAATGCCATCCGCTCCTGATGATTTGAAGGGACAGAAGGACCATACGGCCCATTCCACCTTTCTGCCCGAGGCGAGCTTCCGGAATTTTCGCCAGGATCTTGTGGAGCCTCGCTGTTTCCGGAATATTTTTCGATTTCTCGCAGAAGTCCCTCCAATCTTCCTGCTTACACTTTCTTGTATTTTTATTGCACAACATTCTTGTCTTTTTACGGAGTCTCACCAGGTGGGCATTCCACTATTCTGCTTGCTTCCTAGATTTATTTGTGCTTGTAGAGCAATTGTTCTCACATGACGTCAGAGCCTTTCGCGGAAAATTCGCGGCGTGCTTCAACTCATCAATCGCACAATCGGTTGTGGGGAAGTCCGCAAGCCTCCCTTTGAGTTCCTCTTTACATGAGTCTCAAAGTGTATTTCTGGGATTTCTGATCTTAGAAACCGCCGGTTATCCTAGGGTTAATCGAAACACGATATATTTGTAGTTCAAGAGAGACTCCTCATCGGAGACTCCTCTTGATGTATTCAATTAAATCTCTCCCTCAGTCATTGAAATTTGTGGTTCCCCACACCGTGTGGTGAGAGTTTGCATCACAGCCGAACACCAGAGGAATCTTGTTCTCTTGACAGTGCCGAATTGAAGCCTCCACCTCTCTGGGAGGCGCGGGTCCCTCGGCATCGCCATGGAAATACGCCGTAGCAATAAACACCTCTAGCCATTCTCCACTACTGTCCCTGAGGCTCACCTTGAAACGGTGAGATCTCTGGAGGAGAACTTAGGCACCAATATCGCATCCATACCATTGACGGCTATGCATGCCGTTGGCGCTTTTCCTCGTGGCCCCTTATATATGGAGCCACAAACTGACAAGCCACTTATCCTTTCCCTGTATAGCGAGGGTTCTTGGATTAGGGCAATTCCTGCCTGCACCACTGACAAGCGCCTGGCTAGAACCACCGAGGCGCCTTTGCTGTGCTGCAGATTAACCTGCATCATGGAGATTCCCGTCTCAGCCATTGAAAGGCTAATTCAGGGCCCCCAGATACGGTCGATAGTCCAGAGCCGCAAAGGATCCAGAAGTTTTCACTGCTCGTGAGGAGCCTTCCACCACTGGCGGTGGGTTAAAAGAGGGTCCCGGAACGGGCCCCTCATTGTTTTTGTTTTGTTTATCGTGTTTCATTAATTGTCCCACGAGAAGCTAGGGAAATTAAAAACACCCCCTGCAGGGCCCCGCTTGCAAGGGGCGGGTCTGCATACTATGTGATTCGACCTGGTGTCCCAAAGTTCTTGTTAAGGCAGCTCCTTTGAGACCCCTGCCTGTCCGCCTCTACTGAGGGGGGCAGGCCGGGATGTTCAAGGATCTGTTAACCCTGGTACCATTCAGCCCTTGACACGGCGACCACATCGTAGCTTGGGAGCATGATTTCTGTTGATCTGGAGTCCGGCGAAGCTTTCAAGGACTGCGCCCCCCCCCCCCCAGCCGCTCGTCGGAGAATTCTTTGGCTCTTACTTCCCCGGGCCAATATGTGTTTCCACAGAAGGATCGGTTAATTCGTCCCTGGGGGTGGTGGGTTGCGTATACTACATCCCTTCAAGGGATTGTAGGTTTGGAGTTCGGCTGCGAGACCACACGTCCATTCTGACAGCGGAACTGTATCCGCTGTTTTATGTGGTGAAGTTCGTGATAGAGTCGTGCATGAGAAACTCGCGTTCGGCCCTGGAACTACTTCCTCGCATATTCTCGGAACCTACGGGCCCAGTTCTGGCGCGTGTGTTGGAAAACAGCGTTGCAGTTGCTGAGAGGGAAGGCATTGCCATACGTTTCTGTCGGATTTCGTCTCACAATGGAATTAGGGGAAACGAGATTGCTGATGGCGTGACTAAGCAGGCCTCTAGATTCCCTGTCATGGCCTTAAAGGGCCTTCCGAAATGCGACCTGCAGGAGGCCTTCTGATGCGATTTCGACTTTTGGGCTGCGTTGTGCTGGCCTTATGGCAGGACTGAAGGTATAGAATTATATAAAGTTTGAAATCTTGAATAATAGAAAAAATGTAATATTAAGGTTATTTCAAAGTTTCAAATAATATGTGAACAAACTCCCTTCCATGTTTTTTTTCAATATTTTAATTACTGTCTATGGTTTTAGGTCATGAATTAAAACCGTAATTCATGTTTATTAACCCTTTGCGGCATACATTTTTCAGAGAAACATGTTTTTATGAAAATTGGTATACAGGGGTTTTCGGGGTCGTTGATCAAGAGTCTGTATTCAGATTTTGAAAATTCAAAATGGCGGATCCAATATGGCGTCCAAAAATTTAAATATTTCTTGATTTTGTTGAAAATTGGTATACAGGGGTTTTTGGGGTCGCTGATCAAGAGTCTGTACTCAGATTTTAAAAATTCAAAATGGCGGATTCAATATGGCGTCCAAAATTTGAAACATTTCTTGATCTTGTTGAAAATTGGTATACAGGGGTTTTTGGGGTCGCTGATCAAGAGTCTGTACTCAGATTTTGAAAATGCAAAATGGTAGATCCAATATGGCGTCCAGAATTTGAAATATTTCTTGATTTTGTTGAAAATTGGTATATAGGGGTTTTTGGGGTCGCTGATCAAGAGTATGTACTCAGATTTTTAAAATTCAAAATGGTGGATCCAATATGGCGTCCAGAATTTGAAATATTTCTTGACTTTGTTGAAAATTGGTATACAGGGGGTTTTAGGGTCACTGATCAAGAGTCTGTACTTATATTTTGAAAATTCAAAATGGCGGATCCAATATGGCGTCAAAAATTTGAAATATTTCTTGATTTTTTTGAAAATTGGTATCATATGCCAACATTCATTGATAACATAGTTATTCTTCACGAATAAAATTAATTTGGTCATACGGTCATATAAAATGCAATGGATTCAGATGTTAAAGAATCATAATTTATTTGTCATAACCGACGTACGTTTCGAACTAATTGCAGGTCTTCTTCAAAGGTAATTATCACCTGTAGTGATGTTGATAGATCCTTAACACATTTCAATTTTATTGTATATATTATAAAATTCTCTTAGTTTATCCACATTACGGTTTTCAATATTAAAAACTTAGTCTTCATTTAAATAAAACATGATCTGTCCTTTTATTAATATATTTCGTCAAAATTGGAATTGAAACCTCAAAAGTTGAAAGAGGCTTCAATTTTAAGTAGTCCTAGTCCTAGTCCTAGTAAGTATGACCAAATTAATTTTATTCGTGAAGAATAACTATGTTATTTAAAAAACGGTCGAAGAAAAATTCACTGTGAGGAAATACTCCAATGCACTGAATATACATATACATATAGAAACATCCATTGATGGTTACAGACGTTGCGCTCTTTGCATCACAAAAACAAAAGAGATACGAACTAAATGGTCATGTAGCACATGCAACGTTTCATTATGCTTACAACCAGACAGGAATTGTTTTTTGAAGTATCATTCATGAACATCATGACACGAATCAGGAAGTTAAAAAGTCTCAGAAACACCTGTATATCAACTTCAACAAAAAAATAAACAATATATCAAATTTCGACCGCCATCTTGTAATCGGCATTTAAAAATTTTCAAAATCAGAGTTCAGATTCATCATCAGCGACTCCATAAACCCCTTTACACTAATTTTCAACAAAATAACAAAATATATCGGATTTTGGACGCCATATTCGATCCGCCATTTTGAATATTTAAAATCTGAGTACAGACTCTTGATCAGCGACCCCAAAAACCCCTGTATACCAATTTTCAACAAAATCAAGAAATATTTCCCATTTTGGACGCCATATTGGATCCATTATTTTGAATTTTCAAAATCTGAGTACAGACTCTTGATCAGCGACCCCAAAAACCCCTGTATACCCATTTTCAACAAAATCAAGAAATATTTCAAATTTTGAACGCCATATTGGATCCGCCATTTTGAATTTTCAAAATCTGAGTACAGATTCTTGATCAGCAACCCGAAAAACTCCTGTATACCAATTTTCACAAAAATTCGGATAAAATTCACGCTAATAATGAATTTTTATCAAATATCGGCTGGTTTTTTGGACTTTGTTTATAATTATTAAAAAATTAACAATCGATTTGAAAGTATTGTCTACAAATTTTGATACTAGAACTTCCTATCATCATAAAACTACAAAAAATTTAGATTAAATCGATGAAAAACTACTGTAAAATCGCAAAAAATAGTATGAAAACAGGTGGGAATACGTATTCCCACCATGCCGCAAAAGGAGATAAATGTGAATATAAAACTGAAAGTTCCGGAAATAATGAAGAATATATTGAGTAGGGTGGTTCTTATTTATACTTGGTGGATTATTTTCTTGATTTTCTCTGCTCTCACCCCCCAGTTTTGTTCGAATGCCCAAAAAAAAATCTCCAAGTTTGAGCAAAATCAGTTAATATTTAGGGGTCGCGCAAAGACCAAGAAATTTCCCATTGATTTAACATGGGAAAAGTCAGCTTTTTGTAAATCTAATATTTAAACCTGATAATATGTTACAAATAGTTCTGTGTTTCAGTATACCCAGTAATTTGTTAACTAATATTCAATTAATTAAACATTTTTAATTTGTTTAAATATTTGTTTTCTTCAGCTAACTCGCGAAATGAACGTATTTTCTAGACATTATGAGTTATTTAATCAATAATAACAACAATAAAATAATTTGTTTAAAACATTTTACAATTATTTGAATAATACGTATTTGTTCAAGCATATATTGTACCTAAAAAAAGCAGGTGAAACATTTTCTCACTAAATTTTCGATAAATTTTAATATTTTTAAGAACTAATTTCTTTATCGTGAATACTCGTAGATGTTTAAACAAATTAAAAATTTTCGAACAATTTTTTGTTTACATTTTTTTGTTGCTATTTTCCGAAAGATTGACATATTTTTATGTTTTACTTTGCTTTTTAAGAATACTCTCAAATGTTTAAACAAATTGATATTGTTTAAACAATTGAATATTAGTTTACAAATGACGGGGTATTCTTATATTACTGATCATTAATTATTTATGTCAATAAACCGCATAATTACGTAAAATTCACATTTGTCACTTATGGGGTTTTCTCTGACAAATTCTGAACAATATACTAAAACACGGAGTTATTTGTAACATATTATCGCGTTTACATATTAGATTTACAAAAAGCTGACTTTTTCCCATGTTAAATCAATGAGAAACTTCATGGTCTTTGCGCGACCCCTGAATATCAACCGATTATGCTCAAATTTGGAGATTTTTTTGGCATCCAAACAAAATTGGGGTGTGAGAGCAGAGAAATTCGAAAAGTGAAAAATAAGGGCCACCCTAATATTGAGTCATCGAAGTGTCTTGCATTTCAGTTTTTATTTTCAAACAAAATTATCTTTGACAACATTTTTCTTTACAAAACATAAATACATAAACTTACATGTCACTGTGAGACGTCAATGCTTTGGTATATTCCTTATTATTCGCTAAAATTTCAGAATTATGTTTGCATTTCTTTGTTACTGAACCCATTGAATATAAACAAATGTTGTGTTGTTCATGACGTCATTGACACAAAGAAATTAGTTTGATCAGCTTTATTTCATTGTAAAAACTGTTGCAACTTTTAACTGTTACTAATCCGAACGTTCATATTACAGTTTCTTGTATCTTTAAATATGCTTATGAATATTTATTGATAAAATTTTTAAACAGCTGATTTTCAATATAATGTACGACCGTACATAAATTTACATTTACGTACTATTTTCAAATCACAATCGTCCTTTTTATTATATGTTAATGACTACAAATCTGCGATTAAGTGACGGATACTCCTCACAGTACAATCATTGTCGTTTAAACAGGAAAATTGATGATGCAATTGATTTTGCCAATGTTTCATTTTATAAAATATTTATAAAAATCGGGCTTATACGAAGAAAATTTGGTACAGTTGATGCGAAAATAGCAATTGTTGTCGAAATCAGAATTTCGGTCAAAAATTGATTTTGCGTATTTTTCGAAAGGAAAATTTCGAAAATTTTATCAAAAACGCAACTTTTTGGCATCATTATCCTATATGAAAACTAAAAAAAATTGTAGTCGTCTTGATATGGCAGACATTTTATTGAAGAAGCGGCATTAAATTGGCCAAAATATTATTCCGAAGATTTTTTTTAATTCCAGTCAATATTCTGAGCGAACTTAGATGGGTATGTTTTTTTCCGGGTAAAGGGTGCCCAAAACCTATCAAAAACGAAGTACTTAATTTTTCAAATTATAACTTCGAGAAAAAATTTGGTTCGAACATTTTTTTTCGTCCATTTACTTAACCTTTGAAACCTGCATAAAGAAGCCAATTCAAAACCAATTTCAAAGTTTAATGTCTGAACTTATTAATTTCAGAGTGTAGTTTTAGAAAAGGCATTTGCCATACAATGGCGGAAATCTTCAAGGTTCTCTATTTATAAATTTTCCAAAATTTCACCAAAATTAAAAGAGCTGTCAATTTAAAATTTTCAATTTCAGCGATCATGCTTTTATTTAAAGTTAGAAAAATAAAAATTAAATGAAAATAATTTTAGTGACGCCGTTGTTTTACTTTCATATAAAACAGCTACTTTCCATCAAATTTACGATAAAAATGTTAACAATTAAAAACTAGAATTTTCCGATGTCGGATAATTTTTGTGTAGAGGCCCTGGAATATACTGCGATGCAGATTCATACATTCAACCTTGTACAAAAAAAAGGCTTTTTTGTGCATTTCAATTTTTCAGGTACAGCGAATTTTTTAAACTACCTCTATTCTCATGGTTTTTATTATTTATTTAGAAAAATAATGGTTTTATAATAAAACATTTCTCATAAAAATTGCGTCTTCGCAAGAATAACACTTTTTTCTTGGAAATTTTTTTTACAAAAATGATTATTTGACCAAAATTGACCACAAATTAAAATCACGTTGATTGTTCATGATTCAGGTACAAAAAATGAACTGTAAAAAATTAAATTTATTACGGCATACGCAATCTATCGATTTAGATAAAATGACAAATTATTGTTTATACTTATCTGCAATTGTTTCCTAAATACTTTTCACGGAAAATTAAAAAAAAATGCAAAATGTTGAACACGAAGTAGTTCTAGTTTTCCAAGATATTTCAGCCTGTTATAAATGTACACTATGCAAAATGAACCCCTTTCTTCATAAATTAGAAAAACAAAAAGGAACTTTTCATTTTCGTCATAAAGCGTGGTGTCACTATTAAACTATTCACTACATGCAAAAATGTTTCACAGAAACAATGTTCCTAAATTTTTTGTGTAAAATATTTTGATCTGAAATGCACACTTCTCAAGGTATACTTCATTTTTTGACAAAAATCATGAAAGGTCAGCGTGATTCTCATTTCTATGCATTTTTTCGAAAAATAATGTCCTCACTAAAAAATGTTGTTCAACAAAAAAGGTGTATTTTTGTGAAATACATCATTTTTCTACGGAATAAGTGTGTATTATGACAGCAATATTTTGCAAAATAAATCATGAAAACCGTAAAAATATATGTAAATGTATGAAAAAATCCACTGTTTCTCAAAAATTCAGATGCAACAGAAAAGCCTGTGCACTTTCTGTAAAACTAATCTCTGAAACTAATAAATGCAGCAATTATAAGCTTCAAACAGAGTTTATGAATTGACTTCTTTTTCTCCAGGATTCCTTCTCAGAAAAAAAAATTCCACGTGAAGTCCTGATTAAAAAGAAATCAAATGCTTCGATTTTGATGGCTTCTGGGCACCCACTCCGAGGAAAAAATTTCGGCTAAATCGCTGAAATGATCGCGCAGCCGATTAAAAAAAAGCCTTCGGATATACTCATATATAATTTAAAAAAAAAGAGTTAAACAATCACCGCAGGGTCCTACTGAGAGCAACTGCCATTTAAAAAATGTCAATAGCCCCCAGTAGCACCGCGGTAAATCACACCTATGGCCACGTCTCACAACCGTCGGATGGTATTTATTTGTATGTATTTATGGAAAAAATGATTAACTCCTATGTAATCAAAATTAAAAGAACTCAAATTCGTAATCAGTTACAACCTTACAACTATTAGAAAACTAGAACTACAACTAAACTCTCTGATGCTTGAAGTTAGTGATAGCACACTTGAATATTCATCTTTGGTAGGAAATTTAACCAAGTTTAAATTTTCAGTGTTTCAATTTGGATGTATCAGCCACAATTTAATCATTTTCAAGTTAGACTAGCTGTGAATTCGATCTCGAGTGTTTCCACTTTGTTTGTATTTATAATTATATGGTGCTCATTTCACGCGCACTTTGCTTCCTGTTAGCAAATGTATTTGCTTCCTCACAGAGGAAGCATTAGTTATTTTTTTCAATAATAAACAAACCGAAGTCTTCATTTTGCTCAATTTAAAAAAATAAATTTACCAAAAATGAAAAATTACAAAATAATACAAAAAATGTTTTAAATACAAAGACAAATCAGACAAATCAAATCCTGCGTTCGACATAATAATTTTTTGAGCTAGAAAAGGGAAAGGAAAAGTTCTGTCGCACCCTATCCCTTTCCCAGCTTTATGATTTCTTTACAAAAATTGTCAAAATATTACTCTATTTGAAAATTTATGATCAAAAATTCTTTTCCATTCATGTATCAACTTTAAATTATGTCGATAAAAATTAGTTTTTCTGTTTGAAACTGATGATTCAGATATTATGAATGAGCAGAACTTCCCTAATCTTCAATAAAGTGTATTATTATTATTATAGATCAATCGATTTGCCTCGAATCAAGAGATTTTTTCATTTCTTGCATCAATTTTGAATTGTGTTACTGAAAAAAGTTTTACTATGAAAAACCGTGTTTTCAAATATTATGCAATTTCACAATTTCCATACTCTTCAATAAAATGTATTAATATCATAGGTCAATCGATTCGTCTCGAATCAACACATCTTTTCTGTTCTTGCATCAACTTTGAATTATGTTAATGAAAAAAGTTTTACTATATAAAAAAGATTTTTTAAATATATAAATTACCATAACTTCTTTCTCTTTGATTAAATGCTTTATTATTATAGGTCAATCGATTCGTTTCGAACCAAGGAATCTTTTATATTCTTGCATCAACTCTGAATTATACTAATGAAAAAAGTTTGACTATAAAAAACCGATTTTCAAAATATGTAAGTTACCAGAACTTCCCTACAATTTGATAAAATGCATTAAAATTATAGGTCGATCGATTCGTTTCGAACCAAGGAATCTTTTATATTGTTGCATCAACTCTGAATTATGTTAATGAAAAAAGTTTTACTATAAAAAACTTATTTTCAAAATATATAAATTACCATAACATCCCTACTCTTTGATAAAATGCATTATTATTATAGGTCAATCGATTCACTTCGAACCAAGGAATCTTTTATATCCTTGCATCAACTCTGAATTATGCTAGTGAAAAAAGTTTTACTATAAAAAACCGATTTTCAAAATATATAAATTACCATAACTTCCCTACTCTTCAATAAAATGTATTAATATTATAGGTCAATCGATTCGTCCCGAACTAAGGAATCTTTTACATTCTTGTATCAACTTTGAATTATGCTAATGAAAAAAAATTTACTATAAAAAACCGATTTTCAAAATATGTAAATTACCATAACTTCCTTACTCTTTGATAAAATACATTATTATTATAGGTCAATCGATTCGTTTCGAACCAAGGAATCTTTTATATTCTTGCATCAACTCTGAATTATCCTAGTGAAAAAAGTTTTACTATAAAAAACCGATTTTCAAAATATATAAATTACCATAACTTCCCTACTCTTGAATAAAATGTATTAAAATTATAGGTCAATCGTTTCGTCTCGAACCAAGGAATCTTTTATATTCTTGCATCAACTTTGAATTATGCGAATGAAAAAAATTTTACTATAAAAAACCAATTTTTAAAATATTATTGAGTGCTAGAAAAAATGCAAATAAATATTTTTAGAGATCCTTCGGTCAGTATCAAGATATTAGCGAGGAAAATAAGCTCTCCAAATTTCATCAATTTATCTTCAACCGTTTTCTAGTTATCGTGTTCACAAAAAAGCGTGACATCCACACATCCACACACACACACACACATCCGGACAATTGCTTAGAACATTGTATTAGACATTTTTAAATTATGGAGGGTTTATTTAAATGATTTAAAAAATTTTGAAAAATGTTACCATTACAAAGCTTCCTCTATGAGGAAGCAAAAAGATTCAATACTATGTAAATAAAACTATTTCAAGTTGTTAATGTTCGAGGGATTCTAGAATCTAGAATCTATAGTATCTAATATCTATAATAGTGTATAGTAGGATCAGGAAAAGAAAATCTTTAGGCAAAAAAAAGGGTTTCAGGTAGTATTCGCCAGATTTTCAGGCGGCAGTAAAAATCCGGCCAGAATTACTGTCGCCGAATTATTCCGGCCGCCGGAATAGTCGGGAGCCAAAGTGGCAGTAACATGTTCGGTAAGCTGGTACATCAGTAGGCCGAATCTTGCGCGGTAGCCGGATTACCCAGAGTCCCAGCTCTATTCCCAACCCCTAGATTGAAACCAAATTATAAACTTACAGGAAAGAATAAAAGATACAGACTTGCAAGATCACTCACTAAATGTTTAACCTTCCTGCTAGTGTATTCTTCACTACTGCTCGCTTTTTTTTAAACTAACTGTTTGACTTTTTAAAATATCGTTTGCCTTGTCTGAACACTTATGCAGTACATACAAGAACTCCAATATAAGGCCGACTGATTTATTTCTTGCTCAAACTGCTCGCTAACGCAGTTTTTCAGCGCACAGGCAATGTCAAGAATGCGTCGCCACCAGTAGCGAGCGATAAAAGCGAGCAATACGGGGAAGCAGTAAGCGGGAGCGACAAAAGTGGGAGAAAAATCCAACAGAAATGGTTCCTACGACCCTGACTGTTTACGTTTCCAACGACTGATTTAGTGCCACGGGCACTGAGAGGCAAACCCGAAACTGGCCTTATATTGTAGTTCTTGTGTAATTTAGGTAGGCACATTTCGATGTGTGAATCAAACTTAATTTTACGTGGGATTTTGATTTTTCGTAATTCAAATAACTGCTACTCAATGCATGCCAGAAAAAATATTCGTGCTTTACGAGATGCCTCGTCTGAAATTATGGCCGTCGTGGGACTGTATATCAATCTATTTGATCTCATTTTCCAATTTGTATATACTTATCAAAAAAGGTTTACATCTTTGAAAGCTTGTGAAACTTCTTGTAAACTTACAGAAAGTCTATCGAAGGGGGAGGGGGATCTAAAATTTCAAAAATATTCCTTGCGTAATTAATGGACGCTCCCTATAATACCTCCACAAATTGCACCCTTCAATTCTTTAATAAATATTCTTGTTTCTCATCTAAACATGAGCAATATTTCTTCTATGCCTATTTCAAATGTTTGTGAAAATGATAATATAAGTTTTTGTAATATTCCAAAAAATCCTGAATCCCGTTTCAGTTATATCTTCATTCTTAAATAGTTCTAACCCCAAAAAACAGAAAACGTGTTTACCTGTCTACTCTAGGACCGGCACTTCCCAAGTCCGTCACGTCATTTGGCGTTTAAAAAAGAAATATGCCACCGAAAAAAAAGCTGTTTCAAACAAATTATTTCGAAAATATAAATTCTTTTTAACAAATACTCATTTAATAGTGATAAAAGAATTGGAACTGTTTAATCAGAACTTTAGCTTATAAAAACGTACCCTATATTAAGTGTTACAGTAAACAATATAAGGAAAATACATTTACAAATAAATAAGTTGAGTCCTGTAATTCCCTTAAATCAGTATATTTGTTTCATTAGAAGTTTTAAAAATATGTATGATTGTATTACAAATAATCAAAATCATCACTTTTTTTGTTTCTTCTTTTCCGCTTCAACTTCCTTTTCTTTTTCTATTTCAGACACGTACTCGCCGATTGTCTCTGTATCCAACATCTAGAAATGATAATTTTGTATTCATAACAAATTAAAAGTAAAAGTGTTTTAAATTCTATTTGAACGAGATTTAAATTGGAAACGAGAGGTTTACCACACGAATTTTGAGCGTGCACTAGATTTTAAAGATTTCAAGGGATTTCATGAATGACTTAAGATTTGGTATTATTATGCCAAAACAGATTTTTCGATACACCATCGGAAATTATCTATACGGCTATTGCAAGCGCGACTAAAAATCACTGAATAATTTGAAAGATAATTCGGTCGGTAATGAAGCTAGACGCTTAAAAATAAGCAGTTATAAAACTCATGACCTCACACACACCAAAAACGATTGGAAGGATGTTGGGGGTGTCTACGAGTCGTCAATGCCCCCCAATCGGGATCGTTTCAAATTCGAAGGCACCCCGACCCCTTTTCCAACTTTTACACAAGCCTTTCCTCTCAAACCCTATGCTACCACCCTTCCAAAATCCTTTGGAAAAGGGTCGAGAGGGTACCTACGAGTCCTAAATGCCCTCCCCACCCCCCTTCAGCATAAAAAAATACATAAAATATGTGAGTTTAAACGAAATCATGGGTGATCGTCCTTTCATGCTGTTTTACCGAATTCTTCTCTTCAAGGCGCGGGCACAGGGAAGAATTAAGAAAGATCGAGTGAAAGAAAACTATGGGGTTTTTGAGTAAATTGACTTTGATGATTTTCAGAAAAACAGCCGTCATTTAGTCAATTTTGAACTTTTTAAAACAAATATTCATAACCTTGTAAGCAAAATTTTTCTGCTAAATCGGTAAAATATGTTTATTCTTACTCTCTTTAAAAAACAACATATATTGTAGAGGCAAATGGTTCCGTAACTTGAGCATGGACTGTCTGCCCGATTTGAAATGAATTCGGTTTTTAAGAAATTGAAAAGAAATTTGAAGTATTGAAAAAATACTTCAATCTAACTTAATAATTCAATTAATTAAAATCGTAGCGAATTTTTAACAACAAATTACAAAAGAAAATCTCAAACATGTTTCAAGTAAAGCCATCCTGTAGTTGACTAATTTCAAGTTTAAGGTAAAATTGTATTAATTGGAATATATTTGCCTCTAAATGAGCCGAATCTATTATTGAGGGAATTAGAAAAAGGAACGAACTAGTCGTCGCTTATGAAAAACATTTGACTACTCATTCTGAATTTTGAGACGAGACACTTTAAATTGATTACATAAGAAGATTAATTAGTTGGAAATTGTGTTTCTTATAATATTTATTGAAAATAAATTTATAATTAAAAACATAACTTGATACGCATAAAGAACCCCACCAGCCCCCCATATGATTCTCCGTGATACTTTTGCTGACCCCCAACACCCCCTTTAGGGTCACGTGATTTATGAACGGTCCCAAAATCCAGTCGAATGGCCTTTAGTAAAAATATTTTTCATCTTCAGTGGATATAATTAAGTGAGGAACGTTTGTTTAAATTCAAGAATTTCTCGAATTTTGTACGTAGATTTCAACTCGTGTCCAGATCTAGGAAAGTTGTAACAAAAATCTGAAATTCACAGGACGCAATATTTGAAATCTTATCTTTATTTTGGGCTAATAAAACTTCAACAATTTTCATGGATTTGCGAGAACTCACGACAACAGGTAGAAACTACGTACCTCGTGCACTCTATACAAAGTATATAGAAATTTATATATATGATTTTAAAAAAAGGTTATATCACCGCAGGGTCCAACTGGGAGCAACTGCCATCTACGAAAATGACACCGGCTCCCAGTAGAACCGGATCAGTGGCTACAGGGCACGACGAAATCACAACGACAGGCTGGCGAAACCCTCGTGTGTCTTGAGGACACGAAGCGACCCAAGGATGACAGCTTTCTGCATCCATCTCAGAAGTGCCTTGGCATATTTTTGGCACGCGGGTATGGCTTTAAGGTTAAGAACCAGTGATAGTTTCGCTCCTCCGAGAGCATCTATCACAAGGAAAATTACAATTAAA
>CAKNXH010037046.1:0-12052 GCA_932178445.1 Andricus quercusramuli | reverse complement strand
CTTCTCCAATTTTTTCTAAGCCTTCTTTTTCCTATTCCCCATATCTGCCCGTGTGGAAAATGCCTTTTTTAGCCTTATTTAAAAAAAGGCCCGTACCAGGTCCTGATAAGGTTACCTGATTTAAAAAATGTATAAAACGGCCCTGATCAGGTTCAAATAAGGCCCGGATAGGCTGCCCTTATTTTTAATTAAGGCGATCTGATAAAAGGCCGTATTTACGGCCCTGATTAGGTACGAATAAGGTCCGGATAGATGGCCCTTTTTATTGACTAACGAAGTTTATTCAAACTTTTCATACTAATGATAATGATTAATAGTCGCTTTCGTAAAAAAAGAGGAAATACATTAATTCATATAGATTTTTTTTTATGTAGTATATGAGATTTTTTTACAATAATTAAATAATAATCTACGGTGCTTAGCTACGTAAAATGCTTGAAATAATAATGATATTGCCATTTCATCGCCAACGGTCATACCACGCTGAAAAAACCAGTTCTCGTTAGATCACTGAAGTTAAGCAGTGTTGGGTGCGGTTAGTACTTGGATGGGTGACCATTCGGGAATAATACTACTGTGTACTGTTGGCGTCGTGGGTGTGGTGAGCCCACACTTGTAGTTATTTACTACAAGAAACTATCCACCTAGAAACGCTACCCGAATCGGGTAGTGTCACGCCTACCCCGAAAGGGAAATGGCTTAATGGTATACATACATACATTAATCACTATAAATAATAATTATTAAAATTCTGATATCGTGGATAAAAGATTTGACAGAAACAGATTTGATTTAAAATTTCAAGATTTGAATCTTGCCGCCTTGAGCAATAGTTCGTTTACTTTTTGAATTCATCGTACATATTTTCATATTTATTTCATTCTCATTTAAAAAAAAATAAGTAAGGAATTCGATACGAAATAATCACGGCCCTGCAAAGGGCCTTAATTATTTTAAAGGCACAAAAAAGGCTGCCTGACATGGACCGTCTAAGGTTGGCAACGTGCGGCCCTTTCCATTCCGAGCGTGACGAAACACCATCAGGGCCCGATAGGATTTCCGTATCCGGGCCTTAAATAAAATAAGGCAACCTTACCAGGACCTGGTAGTGCCCTGATTTAAATTTCTACACGGGTCTTTTTATTTAAAGACTAATAGGATTTCAGAAATTGGAAGGTTCATTGCCCTTTTAAATTCCAATAGTTATAATTTCCTATAGTCTTTATCAGAGTAATATTTCAGCGGTCAGTATTGTTGTTAATAGTTCATAATTAAGTGGAATCGCAAATAACCTCTATTTTTAATCCTGAATCGAATTTTCGATACGATTTTTTGTAATATTTCCTATTCCCTTATTTTCTTACAGTTTATTTGACATTTTTTTACTAGTTGTCTTTTACCCTTTTTGTTATTTGTGAATTTTCCGTCATTATTCCAAATTTCCTTTTGCTTTTCTGCTTATTACTATTATAGCTTGATTGTAATGCAAGGAGTGTGAGTGTATGAGTTCACACACTATCGCCTCAAATAGCTTAGCGTATAGTGCGTGTGTGTACGTGAGTGTCGACCGTTCTTAATTCGATGATTTCTTATACAATTCACTCCCTTTTTTTGATTGTCGTCCCCTGACGATCATATAATTGCTTCGCTTATGGTGCACAGTCCGTACTTATCCCACCTTACTCTGACTCGTTATCTTGTAATTAGAGCCGTTACGTACTTCTACTGGTAGCAGAAACTCTTGATTTCTGTACTGTTAAATCAGTTTGAACGTTTTCTCGTCGTGAGTTAGAAGTGAGTGCCGTCAGTTCCGCAAGTTTTTTTCTCTTGTGCTTACTTTTTCAGTGACAAGTGAGTGCCCTTTTCTTATGGAATTACCCTATTTTTTTGTCTTTTCTATGTGGTGAAAAAAAAACAAAATAAAACAAGGTTCCAGAGTTTTTGGTTTCTTTTTAATATTTTCTCGTGCTTCTTTTACTGCGCGGACATTTGGATGCCCTACGGCAAAAAGAGAGAGCAGAGGTTGCCCTGATCCGAGGTAGGGCCAAAATTTTGTGTCCAGCGTTCCCAGGCTTCCCCCGGTTAGTACCCATTTATTTTTATTCAGTGTAAAGGTATTCAATTCCAATTGGCCCGGATGATTTTCTTTACATGCACGTCTACAAATTGAGTTCCGAGGAGTTTATCCTGAATATCAAATGGCTTGTTATTACTTTAACCATTCTAGATCAATTGTAGTGGTTTGAAAATTTGATATTTTGTGTATATTTCGGATAATAGAATTTTAAAGGGATCTCTTTATGATATGGATCATCTATGTATATCTGTATTGCTTGCAGGATTTGAACTTTCTATTCCGGTATATTTCTTTGTTTTGTTTTCCGTTATAAGTTTTCCGTACTTTGTCATAAATTTCCAGAAATTTCGTAATTTTCCGCAAATTTCATAAATCTCTCGAATCTCAACAAGATTCATTTATTTTTACAAATTTCATGACATTTCAAACCAGTCCGTATTCTTCTACAATAATGACAGATTTCCATGAATCTTCGGAAATTATGGTACTTCCTCATACACATTTTTTTTCAATTTGGTAATAGATGTAAAAAAAAACAATGTGTCATGAGAGTTGAGAACGGCCGTCGGTGGCGCTGGTAATAACTTTGTTCTACAAAACCATGCAATATCATAGCAAAAAGGTATAAAAGTTACAAAATAAATATGAAAAACAATTCAAAATAATTTTTCCTTCATATAGTATAGATTCATGTAGTAAATGAGACTTATGTACTTACTTATTATTTTGTTTAATGTAGGAAAAGCGGCATAATTGACCGACTTCAAGACCGAATTATAGAATTGCCGGATTGTACAATCAACGAATTATACAAATTGAATTAATAAATTATGAAATTATAAATAAAACGAACAATTTAATTAATAATTAATTAATCAATAATTAATTATCTTCGGCAAATTTAAATTTCAGGAATTGGAATATTCATGGGAATTTCACAATTCATTTATTTTATGATTCCTTCAGTTTTATAATTCGTTGAGTTATATGTTCAGCATTTTCCTCGTTAATTCGTGGCTTTGTTATTTGTTTTATTTTTTATTGTCCCCGGATATTTGAACACTTGTATTAAAATGTGGTGACGAAGATCTAATTTTTTTTTATATTGCTGTTTTACAATATAATGCGACTACATAATAAATATAATTATATATATATATATATATATATATATTTCATAAACAAATAATAAGATACATCATGAAATATTATTTTCTACTACAAATTACGAACTCTCAAATATATTTCAAATATTTCGCAAAGATTTCGGATAGATTAAAAATATTTCATACAAAATTCAGATAGATTTCAAAGAGTGCACAAACACTTAAATGATTTCACAAAGGTTTCAATAATTCTACAAATATTATGAAATATTTCGCAAAGAAATTAATTACTAAAAAAAAAATTATTACGAAAAATGTGAAGGAATAAAACAATAATAACAACAAAAATAATAATTATAAAAATAAGACGTTTATTGGTGGGAGGAGAAGGGAAAAAGGATCCGGGGTACAGAGTATAATAATATTATTATTTATTTTCTCTGCCCCCCCCCCCTTCTTCTTCCAGCCGCATCCTAGGATGAGGATGGCCCACTCGCCGGGCCAGCCGGCTCCAGGAACCGCCCCTTCGCGGGAGCGGGCACCCACGCGCGCACCACCTCCCGGGATTGACGCTGCAACAATAAAAGAATATGGTTAAGAAAATCAGAAACAGAAAACAGGAAGTGAAAATTAGAAATAGAAAATAGGAAGTGAAAATAAGAATTGGAAAATAGAAATAGAAATTAGAAAAAAAGAAAATAGTAAAATAGAAAGTAGAAATTAGAAAAATAGAAATAGAAATTAAAAATAATAGAAATTAGAAAAGTGAAAATAAGAAATAAAAAAATAGGAATAGAAAATTAGAAATAGAAAATAGGAATAGAAAATAGGAAGTTAAAATTATAATTAAAAAATAGGAATAGAAAATAGGAAGTGAAAATAAGAATTAGAAAGTAGGAAGTAGAAATTAGAAATAATAGAAATTAGAAAAATAGTAAAATAGAAAGTAGAAATTAGAAATAATAGAAAATAGGAAGTGAAAATAAGAATTAGAAAGTAGGAATAGAAAATAGAAATAGAAATTAGAAAATAGAAAGTAGAAATTAGAAATAATAGAAATTAGAGAAATAGTAAAATAGAAAGTAGAAATTAGAAAAATAGAAATAGAAATTAGAAATAATAGAAATTAGAAAAGTAGAAAATAGTGAAATAGAAAGTAGAAATTAGGAAAATAGAAAGTAGAATTTAGAAATAATGGAATAGAAATAATAGAATTAGTAACTGATTGGACTAATTGTGCTGACGAGGCGGGCCAAACAAACGCCCCTCGTTCCCAACCGGAATCCAGGTCCTGGTCAACTCCTGGGCAAGTCGCTAGAAATACAAAAGAAAAAAAAAATTTTATTAGAGGTTAATACCCGTGTAATGCAACCCCGTAACTTTCAAACCCTTATTGACTTACAAGAGTCCAGTGCGACACAACCCTTAACCTCCCTCCGGCGGTGAAGTGGTACCGTTGGTACCACACACGTTTATAACGCAGGTCGGTGACCTGAACCACCGGCGGCGGCAATGTGGGCAATTCCGCGAAGGGGCTGGAAAAAAAAAAGAAAAAGGGGGATAAAAACATCCTTTTTCCACTCCCTTAGTCCTTCAGCCCCCAGCAACTATTTGCCTACTCACCAGCAGTTGATGCTCATGCCGGGCCATGTGCATCCTTGGCGTAGGGTCAGGGTACCGAAGTCCACAAACGGCCACTTATAGGGATGGACGTGCCACGGCTGAAAAAAGGGGGAGGGGGAGTGTTGCGGAATCAAATATTGAAAAAAAAAAAATTTGAAGCGAAGAGGACAGTTGCCTTACCATGGCCCAATACCCTCTCACCGAGTAACGAAACTCGGCCTCGTTCCAGGAGTACTCCTGGACCCAGTTCGCTAGAGAATGGGGGCGGCGGGCCGAAATTAGAAGCGAATATTGTAGGGGCCATACTCCGCCACCAAGCCTCCAAGAGAAAGGGACTGATCGATATTCCCTTTCCGGGGCAGGACGCCACCCCGGGTAGTTGAAAAGGAAGCTAGAAGAACGAATATTCGGTCAAATTCAATCGTGTAAGTAAAAGACATAAAGCGTAATCCGGAAAAACAGGACCATTTCAAAATAATCTCAGACTACAGATAACGAACTCTCAACGCCAGCTAACACAGTTACTAGTCTGAGTAGTCACATACTTATAACAAGATT
Organism: Andricus quercusramuli; assembly: GCA_932178445.1. Lineage (NCBI taxonomy): Eukaryota > Metazoa > Arthropoda > Insecta > Hymenoptera > Cynipidae > Andricus > Andricus quercusramuli. The sequence goes on along the minus strand of CAKNXH010037046.1, from coordinate 6,688 downwards.
CAGAAAACCAGTCACTAGTGACTTCCCCGATGGTCACCAAGTGACAACATATTTCCCACTCAAAGCAATAAGATGTTATAAGCGGAGCAGGTAACATTATCCCGCCAGAGTAATCACATGCTTCTAAAAAATTGATGTTTGGAAACGCAACGTGCAATGACAGCTTAACCTCAAAATATACAGCGTTTCGGAATTATAATTAATTATACTCTTGCAAAAATTTTGGAAAGGGACATAATTAAATGATAAATGATTTCCAGGAAACTGAAATGATATGTGAACATATCTTTCATAAAGGAAATACCAAGATTTATCAGCAGAACCCTTACAGAAAGAAGTTAACATTAGAGGTTAAAACCAAGGTGTGTTTGAATAAAAAGTAAATATTAAATTTCAAATAATTAAGTAAAATATTTGTATTTTAATGAATTCTTTCTATACAAAAAAGCGTAATTATTACTGCGTTCAATCATAGATTAACCTCAAAATATACAGCGTTTCGAATAAGAATTATTAATACTCTTGCAAAAATGTTAGAATGGAACAATTAGAAATTGTTAAACGTTTTTTTTTTTTTTTAAAACGGGGTTTTCGAGATTCCCAGGGAAATGGAAAATTATTTTTTTTGTTTGAAAAATTAATTTTAAGAAAACATTTCGTAAGATTTCAAATTTGAAATTTGAAAAGATTTCAGAAAATTTTGAACAAATGTAGATTTTAAGATAATCAAATTTTTTCATGATATTCCTCGAAAAATTATTTTTATTTGGAAAAAAAATAATCTATAGGGAATATTAAAAAAAAAAATTCAAAGCAAAAACAAATTTTTATGTATGAATGAGAATTGAACAGAAATTCAATCAGTCAATAATATTAATTTTAAACTGCTGAAAATATGATGTACTTTCTCATTTAAACTTGAATTTGAAAAGTGTTTACTTAAAAAGAATGTTAATCGTTCAACTCTTTGATGTGTCTAGCTTAAAAGTACTTCAAATTATATAATTTAGATAATTTATAAATTTATTGATTCATTCTTCAATTTACAGCTTTGAAAACGATAAGATGGATTTATATATATATTTTTTTTTACTTAATCTGAATCATTAAACTGTACAATTTATAAAAGTTTAACAAATGTTTTTCTTTTGCAGTATAAGTGCATTTAATTAAAATTTTGGTAATTAAGAAGTGTTAATAGCTTTCATTTTTTTACTTTCAAATAATTGAGCGTTCAAACGAATAATTTTGATTTCAATGTTAAAAGTTTATAATTCAAGAGTTTTTAAATTTTATTGAAAAACTAGACAATTATTTTATAATCTCTTAAAAACTTCTCAAATTTTTCTTGAAATTTGAAAAAAATCTTTCAAAATCAATAAAGTTGCCTTAAAATCTGCCATATTTTGTTCGATAGTTTTAGAAAACTTTTGAAATTTGTTAAAATTCTGCAAAATTGTAAAAATTGTCTTTCCATTTTCCAGGTTCTTTTTCGAAATAATTTGAAATGTTCAAAAGTCAGAACTAGAAGTTATCTTTTCAAGAGAAAACCGAAATCATTAAACATTTTTCCACAAATATTATGGTCTGTAGCAGTAATTTTTTTGATTGCCGCTACCAGTGAGGTAGCAAAATGTCAAAAAGAGAATTATTTCCCAATTTCAATAGGACATTTACAATAAAATGTTTCTGTCTTATTAATACTGCTTCGAAACGTTTAGAAATCAATTTTATTTTTCAAGTTACCGTTCGTCCACAATATTATAATTTTAAATCTATCGATTTTAAATTATAAATCTTTTTATTTAAAATGATTTAGATTTATAATTTGGCGCTGTTATAAATTACACTTATTACATTAAATTTTATTAAACTGATTGAAAAGGTTGTAAAATATCATAGACTATAAAAACATTTTGAACTATTATGTTTTTTAAATAAAAAAATTGATTTGATTTCATTTAATTTTCACTGATTTAAAATGAACGTGTTCAATTAAAAAAGATACATCTTTAAACCAGTTTAATTAAAAAAGTTGATATTGTTAAACTTAGAAACTTATCAGTTTTCAAATTTTCAAGATGTATGTATTAGCAACGTTTATTTTTTTGTACCATTTTGAAGGTGTTTTAGTATTCACTATTTTGATTCTGAATCTTTTAATTTTAAATTATTGAGATTCAAAATTTTATGCTTTCAGAAATTACACTGATCAGCCTTTTGCTTTTCCAGAAAATTATAAATGAATAATAAATTTAATATCGTACTAAATTTCAATTCTACTGAATTTTAGTGAACTATACTGGATTTCAGTGTAATTGATTGGAATTTTAATAAAAAGAAGATTTAGAATCCTTTATCAATTTTGGTTCATACTGGTATTTTGCTGGAAAGTGGTATTTTAGAAAAAAAAATAATAAAAGATTTCAATATAGTTGCAATTTCATTCAGAAAATATTTTAGTTCTCTTTTCAACACCAAAATATTAAATTTAACAAAAGGTAAATTTTCAACAAAACAGCAAAATTTTTGACAAAAAAAACATAATTTTTCAAGAAAATTGTTGAGTCTTAAACCAAGCAGATGCATTTTTATTCAAGTTACATTTTCAGTTTAAAACTTAATTTTAAACAAAAAAAAAACAGACTCTCCCACTAAACAGTTAAATATTTGACCGAAGACGATTAATTTTCTACTGGAGTAGGAACTTACCCCCTTTCTCCACTATGGAGACCTGCTGTGGTCTCCTCATCGACCATCTCCATCCATTGGAGATGGATTTGCGAGGGTAGGGAAGATGGGCCTCTTGGACGCCGCTCCCTGCTCAGGGAAGATGCCTCCCCCGCCTTTAGGAGCCTCCTATTTGCCTCTTTTAGAATTCCTACCTTGGTGGAACACATTTTCTTTCACTCTTATTTTTCTTTTTGTTATTCCTTGTTTGCCACTGCACCTTTGCACCTTCAATTGATTTCACTCTTCCATTTTTCTCTACTTGACTGCACTCGCGAAATTTCGGAGGTCAGAGGATGAAAAGGAACCAATAATCCCTCCACGCTTTCTGACTCCCGCAATCGTACGTTCAAATTCAACTCGCGAACCGGAACAACCCCCGACGATTACGCGCGCGATCATGGGAGGCAGACTAATTATATCCCGCGATACCACGGTCCAGCAAGTCGACCGATGCCCATGATTACCCCCACTCCAGGTCATTCCTTCGCTAATGAGCACGGGTGCATAACCGTACTCACAGCTACAGAAAAAAAACCGTGTAGGACTTACTTCACGAATAGGGCTCTAGGAGTGTAGGTGTTCGGAGAAACTCTCATGAGAATGAGAATACGCATGAGGAAATGCTTAATCGTCATATTCTCTGCGAATTTCATGAACATTTATGAGAATTTTTGAACTAGGATTGACTAAAATGAGTGAAATTCCACCAAGAGGGTTACAATTCTACAAAAAAAAAAAATGAATTCCCGACGACCCCGCATGAACCTTTGACCAAACAATGTAATATTTGACTAGGAAATAGCAATCTTCAATGTGAAATTATAATTAAAATAGCAATTTTTAATCAAAATGCAATAGTCACACCTTTATCTTACTTTTATTTACATTTTACGGAACTGTTGAATTACCGATCAAAGGGGTTAATCCCCATACGTCTCTCTCTCTCTCTCTCTCTCTCTCCTGAAAATATGGGAAACAAGAATTCATTAATTAAATGAAGTTCTCCTCATTTGCAAGCCACCCTCAATTTCGGGGACGAAATCATCAACTTCCGGTGTGTTTTGTTACGAGCGAATTTTGAGAATTTAAATTAAAAATAATGTGGCTCGAAATATTATTTCGAGTCACATAAATTGAAAGCAATTTAGCTCTCCAAGTCTCTCCGTTCGCTCGTAACCGGAGAGCTTGCTACAAGAATGCTGACGTAGCATTCCAAGCTCTCGAAGGCTGACAACGAGCTGGCTTGTAAATGAAAAGGGCAATGACTTAGGAGAATAATTCTAATTCTCGAAAATTAAAATTGTTCTCCGATCAACTTATGCTCCCATCTTTCTTTTTTTTCTTTAGGCGTTTAAAACTTTAGGATACCTTCCCCAACCCACTCAATGATGTGAGGGTGGATTTCGGGAAGAAAATGTGTGTATGAGTTGCATGAATGACGCAAACTTGAGCCTAGACCTAAAATAAAAACGAAGATAAAACATTGTAATGTATTTTTCCTAAAAACCTACATTTAAAAAGAAAGGAAACATTGTAAAGGTCCGAAAGGAACGAGGGTGTGGTTACGCTCGCTATGCCACACATGCACGCGACAGGCACCTGTTCCGCTCTCCTTCTTTCTGGCGCTTTAAACATCGCCGTCTCACTCTCCGTGTGTAGCTATGCTGCCGCGACGAGAGCATAACTCGACGCTCGCACACGGTCTTGCCTTCTCCTTCCTACCTACATTCTCGGCATAAGCGCGTCTCTCTCCTTGTATACAAGCAAGTATACTCTACACCATAACAGTTCAATGCACCTCGACCCTCTTCTTTTCCTCTTCCTCTTCACGCGCTATTCTCCTGTAAGTCCATCTCGCTCCTCACCCCACATGCTGCCCGCCATGATCAGACAGCACGAACACGTGAGGCATCAAAACAAAGCCACGTGTTTACCCAGCAATGGTGCTGCGCTAAAATGCTCAATTCCTTAAATAGAAAATTTAGGTTGGAAATAATAGATACTAACTCTAAGTTGAAAATTCCAACCTGCATCAGTTTGATGCAAATTGAATTAAGAATTTCTCCAACCGATATAATAAAAACTTCGAAGCACTTTACCTCCGTGAAATGCTGACGAAGTTCCTGTTTCAAAAGAACAAAACTCGAAAGGAAAGCATTTAGCAATACCATTCCCGCACACTTAAGAAATCAAGCGACCTGGCTAGATGAAAATTGCAAACCTTGCTTCGGCTCTCACGGCGTATCCCTACCTTCCCAAATTCCGCAATTTTGCAAAAATCCCTACCCGAATCACCCCAACTATGAACCGTCGAGATGCATCGAATACTACTAAAAATCGCAGTAACTTGGGCAACCTGGCACGGGCCAGAACTACCCAGACTGTTGTCTGTCCGGTGTCGGAATCGAATCTATCAATTCTTTTTGGGAGATCTAGCCCATAAGACGCGAAGCCTCGGTCCGGGTCAACGAGACTTTACTCTTATTAAATTCTTTGGTACGGGAACGGGAGTAAACCGCCGGGATTGATGGATTGACCGCGAGAATTTGATTTTTACGATTCGGACGTAAAACCAAAAGAAAATCTCCATCCGACGCGAGTAAAGGCAGTCCCCTGAGCAACCTGGCACGAGCCAGAACTACTCAGATTTTTGTCCGTCCGACCTTGGGACCAAGAACCAAACAAAGTTTTAATCGGTAAAAACTTAGTCCGTAAGACGCAACCACGTCCTATCCTTGGCAACTTTCGACCACGTAACGGGAGTGAGCCGCCGGAATCGATGGGTTTTTAATTATTAAAATTGGGTTCGCGGTCCGGACGAAAAAAATGCGAAAATCTCTATCCAACGGGAGGTAGAACTGTAACGGGAGCGGTCAGTTCTTTTCGCGTCCTATTCGACCTACTCAAAAACAAAATTTGAGTTTAGTCTAGAAAAAGTTCGCCCCTTTTCGAATCTCAAAACAAAAAGGAGCAATTTTCTCGGAAGGCTTCAATTCACTTTTACGAGAAGTAGATGTAATTTCTACCTCCCGTAAAAGCGAATTCACGGAAGGTGACAGGTGTTTGCGCGTATTTGTGTGTGTCGCGAATACCCTAAGAGACTAGAGTGGGTTAATAGACCTACGGAAATAGAAGGTTTTCGCCCGCTCTATTAAAAGAAGAAAATTCGGAAGCCACTTCTGGACTTAGTTTTCCTTTTTCTATTCGACGAGCGGTAATTTTAAGCACGACGAATTGGTGAGCTGTATCATTGCTTTTTGCTGTTATATATTTTTTATCTTCTTTTCCTCTACCTGTCGACACATTCTACCCATTGTAGAATGTGCCCTATTATTCGAATCTTGCTCTTATTATAGAATGTCCCCTATTTCTTTGCTCTTGAATAAACCTTATTATTGTTATCACAAATTGGAGACACAACACATTTCTAATTCGGCAAACCTGAAAACCCCCAATTTCTCATCGCCATTCTAAATTTCCGGGACAACAACTCTCAGCCCGAGATTAGGGGTAAAACCCACATAAAAATAAAAATAGGAAAGTTGAGTCTTTCGCCCTTCCTTCAGTTTTGGGGAAGCCTCCCCCCAGCGTGTCGATACTAGGCAGTCTTTAGTTACGGGTCCTTTGTTTCCAATGGGTTTGAAAATAAAATTTATTTAGGTCGTACGTGACAGTTGATATTTTCGTGTTGAAAGTCAACTGCATTGTAGAAAATTCTTCCTTCAGTCATCAAAATTCAAAAAGTTTTCCTATTTTCCCCTTTTTCGTGCGGAAGTCAGCCTATTTTAATTCAAGTACGTTTTTGTAGCTTTCTCGTGAACTACCCGGCGTGGCCTCCCGCCCCAGAGCGAGAGTATATGGTCATTCCGGGAGCATTGGAACTCGGCTGGGATGTCTGACCACTGGACCTTCCCTCGGAGACAGAGATAAGGAGGCATACACGAGGGCCAAGTGG
>CAKNXH010037041.1:2935-15088 GCA_932178445.1 Andricus quercusramuli | reverse complement strand
TTTGACGAGAGGGTTTATTCGACAAATTGCCAAACTCTTAATTTGCTAATGAAAATATTTTTAATAATTAAGAATTCTTGTAAATTTACAAAACAACATAGAAAAGATCATCGGAAAGACAATCTTAGTTGACTCCGTAAACAGATTGTGTCTATTCTTTGAAAAAGACCCAAACTCTGAATATGTTTATGAAAAATATTGAATCTACTAAAATCTTATTTTATTATGACCGCTAAATTGACGTGGTGCAGAGCTGCCAACTATCAAAAGTGAAACTTTCACTGAATGAATAAGTAGCTTTTCACTGGTTGTCAGTGACCGGATTCTAGCTATTTGAATCAGTGAGGTTTTACTGACAATCAGTGACTTTTCACTTATAGAGATTTAGAGAGTAGACAAACTCTGAATACGGTTAGGAAAATTGTTTAAATGATTAATAATTATTATAAATTTGCGAAGTATCGTAGGGACTTGGCAATTTACAAAGTATCACAGAAAAAAGTAATTGAAAATTCTTGTAAATTTAAAAAGTAACATACCAGATAACAATCATCGGAAAGATATTCTTAGTTGCATTCATAAACAAACTGAGCCCATTCGTTGAAAAACAAGCAAACTCTGAATATGTTTATGAAAATTGTTTAAATAATTAATAATGATTGCAAATGTGTGAAGTAATGTAGGACAGTCTTGTTAGAAATACGTACTTTCTTGTTTCCGTTACCAAATTAAGCCTGTTAGTTCCAAAACAGCTAAACTCTCAATTGGTTTATAAAAATAGTTTGAATAATTAATGATACTTGAGAATTGACAAAGTATCACAGAAAAAAGTCATCGGAAAGATATTCTTAGTTAATTCTGTAAAAAATGTAGCCTATTCGTTGACAAATAGCTAAACTCTGAATTTATTTATGAATATTGTTTAAATAATTAATAATTATTGTATATTTGCAAAGTATCGTAGAAAAGATTGATTGGAAATAAGTAAATTCTTGTATTATAAGAAGAAAATGATCGTGCCCATAGAACTTTCCAGGCCTTTATAAACGTTATAATCTCTTTCTCTTTAAACGCTAAATTAAACAAAGAAATTTAAAAAAAATATAATTGTTTTTCTTCTGCGGAAATCTATTTTTAACTTTTTTTTCTAATAATTTATTTTTACGTATCGCATAATTTAACCCACAACAATATTTTCTACCTGATATATTCTGCGACTGTACTTGTAGAACATGTCTAATTTTACATGGATTCTTTCTATAGACAAAAATTGTATGTACAATATTTTTCATAAAATGATTGAAAGTATTAAGTGCAGCATTAGAGTTTTACAAAGTTTCATTAAAATCGAACCACCACTTGCAGATCCTGATATTTCTGTTGTGTACTGGCCCAGCTTACAAATTTAATTCTTTAAAATCCATATATGTTATATAAGTAATAATACAAAAACTTTGCAGAAAGTATTTGGTTTACATTATCGGACTTACGTCGTTTCTTATAGACTATTTTTATGAAGCATTGTTTTCATAATTTTATGAAGTTCTTTCTCGTTATGATTGTCTAATTGTCGTTTCAAAATGTAGATAATATCTTCCTAATTTTAAACTTTAACATTTTTACTAATGTAAAAATGTTAAAGTTTAAATTTTATCTGCTCTATTTGTGGTTAAAAATTGATCATTTTGGTTTTAAATTCAACCATTTACTCGTATGTCAAAAAATTCGAAGCGACAGAATGTAAACTGAAAATAAATCAAACCAAAACTGAACTAACATCACATCCATTGCTCATAGTACTTCGGTGGAAATTTATGTCATTTGTTAAAAATTCGTCTTCTTTGGTAAAAAATTAATCTTTTAGTTGAAAATTCAAATATTTTGTTGACAATTTATGTACATATTTCATTCAAGATGATAGAAAATTAATTTTCTTGTTTAAAAATTAATCTTTTTGATTGAAAATTCAAATATTTAATTAAACATTTAATAGTTTTCGTGAAAGCTTTTTTTATTGTTTGAAAAATCTTTCTTGGTTGATAAATTCGTGTTTTTGATTTGAAAATAGTTTCTTTAGTGTATTTTCTTCGAAATAGTATCAGAACAGCGTCATCGCTTAAAAAAAGTGTCAATAGTGTCTTGGGCCCGAGATCTGAATTTGCAATTTTAAACCAAAAAAGCAAAAAAAGTGCCGTACAAAAACCGTCAGATTGACAAGTATTCGAAGGTATTGTATTTTGAATTTTAAGAAACTCTTTGATAAAATACCCCAGGCAAATTTTTTCAAATCTCTTAAAAATTCTTTAGAATCTTTTTAAACACGTTAAAATATTTCAAATCCTCTGAAATCAATTAAATATTCAAAATAATTTTGTGAAATATTCTTAAAGATTTCAAATACTTTTAAATCTTTTGAAATCAATCGAAACATTTTAAAACTCTTGAAAATTTCTTAGATTTTTTTTAAATACCATAAAATAATTCAAATCCTATGAGTAACATTAAATTACTGAAACCAATTAAAAAATTTTTAAGATCTTGCGAAATACCCTAAGATATTTGAAATCCTTGAAAATATTTTGGAATTCCTTGAATTTTTTCAAAGCTCTTCATCATCCCTTGCAATTTTTAAAAACACCCTAAAATATTTCTTTTCTTTTGAAATTCTTTCAAATTATTGAAATAAAAAAAAATCCTACGATTCTTGAAAAATCACTTGCAACTCTTTTAAGCTTTCGGGAATGTCTTGGCATCATTTAAAATACTCTAGAAGTTCTCAAATCCTTTACAATTGAAGTCTTCTAGAATACACAAAAATATTTCCAATCCTCGGAAATGAATTGAATTATTAAAGTTCATTAATAACTCCTTGAAATCTTTTAGAACAGTCTAATGATTTTTAAATTCTTGGAACTTTTTTTAAATTCCTTGAAACTTGACATTTTTTTTTTTGAATGCCTTGAAATATTTTTAAATACTCTAAAATATTTAAAATCCTCTGAAATCAATTACTGCAATCAATTGAAAGGTCCTTGGATTCTTGAAACTTTGTTCATCTCTTTAAAATCAAATAAAAATTTCTAAAAACAGCCCAAAATATTTCAAATACTTTGAAATTAGTTCAAATTATTCAAATAAAAAAAAATCATTGGAGTCATTAGAAATTCCCCAAAATATTTCAAGGCCTTTAAAACTTTAAAAATCACTAAAGACATTTCAAAGCTTTCGAAAATGCCTTATAATCTTTTAAATTACTCTAGAATATTCCAAATCCTCTGAAATCAATTAAATTATTGAAATCAAATGAAAAATCCAAATCCATTAATTTTGTAGAAATTCCTTCGAATTGTTGAAATCTCTTGAAAATACATTGAATTCTTTTGAAATTCCCTATGATATTTCTAATCTTTAAAAATTCCTTCAAATTATTGAAATAAATACAACATTCCTTGAAATCCTCTAAAATTCCCTTAAATATTTTAAGCCCTTTAAAATCTGTTTAAATTCCTTGAAATTATTGACATCTCTTCAAAAATCCTTGTATTTTTTTTAAATACACTGCAATATGCCCAGTCCCTTAAAATTTCTTCAAATTATTTAAATAACAAAAAATTCTTCGGAATCTTTTGAAATTCTCTTAAATCTTTTCCTGAAATATATAATCAGTTGAAAAATTTAAAAATTACTTGATATTCTTTAAATCCTACGAAATCCAATTAAATTACTGAAATCAATTGAAAATTCCTTAGAATCTGTTGGAATACCCTAAAACATTGCAAATCCTTCAAAATCTTTCGAAATCTATTGATGTTATTTAAATCTCTTGAAAATGCCTTACATTATTCCAAAAAACCCTCTAATATTTCCAATCATTCAATTTTTAATACTCTAAAATATATCAAATTTCCTGAAATCAATTAGATTACTGAAATAAATTGAAAATTCCTTGGAATATTTTGAATTACTCTACAAGTTTTCAAATGCTCCAAACATTTTTTTAAATCCTTTAAATTATGTGAATCAAATTTTCTGAAATCAATGAAATTGCTGAAATAAATTAAAAATTTCTTGGAACATTTTGAAATTCTCTAAAAGTTTTCAAATCCTCTAACAATTTTTTAAACTTCTATAAATTATGTAAATCCTTTGAAAATGCCTTTTATTTTTTTTTAATTATCTAAAACTCTCCTAATCCGTTAAAATCCTTCGAAATTGTTGAAACAAATACCTGCAAAATTCCCTAAGATATTTCAAGTTCTTTTAAATCACTTTAAACTTTTTAGAACACTTGAAAATTCCTTGCAGTCTTTTGAAATTTCCTAAAGATTTAGTTTAAATATTTTGAAATTACTCGAAATATTTTAAAGCTTCTGAAAATACATTGTAATCTTCTAATACACTCTAAAATATTTCAAATCCTTTTGAATCAATAAAGTTACTGAAATCAGTTGTAAATTCCTTGAAATCTGTTAAAATATCCTAAAATATTTCAAACCCTTCAAAATCTTTTGGCATTTCAAATACCTTGGATTCTTTTCAAATGCCCTAAAATATGCCCAGTCTTCTAAAGTTCTTTCAAATCATTACAATAAATAACAAATTCATTGAAATCTTCTGAAATTCTTTCAAATATTTTCCTACAACATATATCAATCTGAAAACTTTAGAAATCAGTTGAAAGCACCGTAAAATCTTTCATAATATCTCAAAATGTTTCAAATTCTTCGAAATCTGCTGAAATTCCTTGCAATTGTTTGAAATTCTTTAAAATTCCCTGGATTACAAAAAATGCCCTATATTCTTTTAACTTGTTTGAAATCCTTTCAAATGATCAAAATCAATTCCTTTAAGTATCGGTGATTTTTTTTTAATAGGATAGTCTCTTAAGAGCGTAAAAATGCTTAATTTTAACATCTTTTTAAATTATAAAATCTTCGATCGGAAGACATACACAGATCTCTGACATTCTACTATTCAAACCGAAACAAATAATTATTCGAATATGTCAGTATAAGGAAATGGAGATTCTAATCCTATAGAAAGTTGAAAGTAGAACAGAAACGTACACGAGTTTCAGAAATGATATTTAATATTATAACTGTAATTAAATTATAATAGAAATCACTGTTATCGAGCGTAAACATGATTAATTTGACAATTTCTTGTTTTTGCGTACAAATTTTAAAAACAGACTACCATAACAGTTGAGGTTATGGTTCATTTCACGTATTTCGCCTTCGACAGACTTTACGGTGCAAGAGTTGGCAACACTGATCCAATCTCTTGCTATCTCTGTCTCCATTTAACACAGGAACAGAAACACTGACCAACTTTATTTCTTTCATGATTCATCATTATTGTATAGCGGATCACATTACTAAATTACTATTTTCAACAGTGATCCCGAAAGACATGCGCATGCTTCGACTGAATGGCACGCATTGGCTCTAGTTCGTGTACGTATTAAAAATTCAAATGCAGATGTCAACTGTAGCCAATGAACGTCACTATAATCCAAGCAAGCGCAGATCAACGCAGCTTCGTTGGGATCAATGACTTCAACTGAAGAACGAAAAATCATGACACGTTCCATCACTTTCTGACACACTGATGCCTCGTGCGTAGCAGGCGAAAATGATATAATCATCACAATCGAAATCAACAATATCGTTTAGAGATTTTATATTAAGGGTAAAATGTACGGATATTTCAATAACGTTTACATTTTCCTTGTAGAGTGCAAATAACATTAAAAGGAATTATTATGAAAGGTTTTCGAGATATTTCGATAGATTTCGAGATAATTCGAGAGATTTCGAGATATTTCGATAGATTTCGATAGATTTCGAGATTTTTTCTGGAGGAGATTTATTAAATAGGATAAGTAAAAGATAAATAAAAAACTGTTCAGTAGCAAGGTTTCTTCTGAACGAGATGTTTCTTTTATAATAGACTAAAAGATTCAAATTACTTTTCGCATTTCAATAAAAAAATCTGTTAAACAAAAATTAATTCAAGGTTCTCGTGAAAAATTCAAGGATATTTCCAGGTTCAACAAAAATTCAAGGAGAATTCCAGGTTTTCAAGGTCGCTAGACACCCTGTTTAATCGTCTAATACTTATTTAAAAAGTACTATATATTTTGTAACTGTTCCAATTTTATATTGGATATTAACTTAATTATTATTCAATAATGGGTACAATTTCAAATATCGTATATTTAAAGAGAAAAGGGAAAAAGGAGAATTTCAAGAAAAAAGGGGAAAATAAGAAAAAAAAGGGGGAAGACTGTCCACCCTGTAATTAAAAATACTGACCAAAATCTCGGCCCTTGGTGGTCTTGTCGTGGCAGACATCGAAACCGGCCACCATAATATTTCCACTCGGGATTTCAACGGTCCATCCAGCGCCGCCGAGTTTGCAATTCATCTGAATTGCGATTTTCGTCGCCGCGGTTAAATTCGGCCGACCTTTCGCCATGATAGTCTTGGTGAGAACAACTTGCGACAAAATGGGCCTGTCCACGCAGCACTTCTTCTTGATCGCCGAGTATCGATCAAGATTGTTGTTTGGCACGATGCACATCACAAGTTGAGGGCTAGATCGGCTCATAATAGTTTCGAGCATGTCCGTATAACAGTTGGATCGGTCGCTTTGAATTTCTGCGAGTCTCGGCTGTTCGACTCGGAACCTCATTCCTTGCGAGGCTCGTGAAATACTGTTGATCAGTTCCTAAAACAAAGCAAAACAATTTTTATTTGGAGACTTATCAACCAGGTTAGCGACAAAACATTATTTTCAAAATTCCCAGACATTCTTTTATTTAAATTTTTCATTTATTATTCTCAGGGCTTTCACTTGAAAAAAATTGATCAAAAGTGACTAATTTCTAACCCAACAAGTGACTGAAACGTGTCTAATGTGCATTAATGTGACTAATAATTTTTCTGAATTTAGGAGAATTCAGGATATAAAAAAAAATAAATAAATCCACTGATCAATAAAATTTGAGTGAATTTAAAGGAATTTAAAGTAAATGAGAAGAATTCCATGAAAAATCATGGTAAATTTAAAACAAATAAAAAAATATGAAAAAATGCAGTTTGAAATGAATTTAGAAAAATTAAAAGGAATTCAAAAGAATTGGATGAAATGCCTTCGAATTCAAGGTACTTAAAAGACTTTAGGATGAATTAAAACAAAATCCATTGAATTCAATAGAATTGAGTGAATTCAGAAGGATCCAAGTGAATAAACAAAATTCAATTGAATTGAAAAAATTCAAGAGAATTCCAAAGAATTCAAATGAATAGCAAAACATATTTGAAAATCCCTCTAAATCTTTGAAACTACTACTAACATTAACTAATAATCTTTTGAATTTAAAAGAATTCGATGAAATGCAGAATTTCGAGGTAAATTTGAACGAATTTAGGATAAACTCATAAGACTTCAAAAAAATTGATGTGAAATAAAAAAAAAATTGAAAAGTAAAAAATTCCATTGATCAGTAAAAACTGGAGTGAATTTAGGGAAATGAGAAGAATTCAATGACATACACACAAAATCTTGGTAAATTTAAAACAAAAAAATATGAAAATAATTCAAGGAATTCAGTAAGTTTGAAATGAATTTAGAAAAATTAAAAGGAATTTAGAATAATTAAAAGAAATTCAAAAGAATTTAATGAAATGCCTTAGAATTCAAGGTATTTAAGACTTCAATAAATAAAAAAAACTGCAAAAAATCCATTTAATTCCGGCAATTGAGTGAATTCAATAGAATCTGATTATATAATAGAATTTAATTCAATTGAATTAAAAAAGTTCAAGAGAATTTCCAGGTATTCAAGTGAATTAAAAAAATTCAAGAGAATTAAAAAAATTCAAGATAATTTCAAAATAATTCAAACGAATAGCAAACAATATCTGAAAATCACTCTAAACCTTTGAAACTACTACTAAGTACTAACATTGACTAAAAATCTTTTGAATTTTATAGAATTCGACGAAATGATGTCTACGAATTCCCGGTGAATTTGAACAAATTCAGGATAAACTCATAAGACTTCAAAAAAATTCATGTGAAATAAAAAAAATTCTAAGGAATTGAAAACAATTGAAAAGTAAAAAATTCCATTGATCAGTAAAAATTGGAGTGAATTTAGGGAAATGAGAAGAATTCCATGACATACACAAAAAATCTTGGTAAATTTAAAACAAATAAAAAAATATGAAAAAAATGAATGGAATTCAGTAAGTTTGAAATGAATTCAGAAAAATTAAAAGGAATTTAGAATAATTAAAAGGAATTCAAAAGAATTTGATGAAATGCCTTAGAATTCAAGATATTTAAAAGACTTCAATTAATTAAAAAACTACAAAAAATCAATTGAATTAAAAAATTCAAGAGAATTCCAAAGAATTCAAATGAATTGCAAAAAATATCTGAAAACTCTCTAAAACTTTGAAACTACTACTAACATTAAATAATAATCTTTTGAATTTTAAAGAATCCGACGAAATGTCTACGAATTCCCGGTGAATTTTAACAAATTCAGGATAAACTCATAAAACTTTAGGGAAAATTTAGGGAAATGAGAAGAATTCCATGACATTCATAAAAAATCTTGTTAAATTTAAAACAATTCAAAAAATATGAACAAAATTCATGGAATTCATTAGGTTTGAAATTAATTTAGAAAAATTAAAAAGAATTCAAAAGAATATCATGACATGCCTTAGAATTCAAGTCAAAGACTTCAGGAAGAATTGGAAAAAAAACTACAAAAATGTCGAAAAATTCAAGAAAATTAAACAAATTGAAAAATTCAAGATAATTCTAAAGAATTCAAATGAACTGAAAAAAATATTTGAAAATCTCTAAATCCTTGAAAGCTTACGAAATCCCTCACTTCTAGTGAATAAACTTTTTGAAATCCATTCCCCATTTGACTAATATTGACTAACTTTCTTTTGAATTTAGAAGAATTCGATGCAATGTATTCCAGGTGAATTTTAAAGAATCAGGATCATTTCATAAGACTTAAAAAAATCTAAGTGAAATTCAGAATAATTCAAGTTTTTGTTTATAAAAATTCCATCGATCAGTACAATTGTAGTGAAAAATTACAAGGGATTCAAAATGATTGAATTAAATGTCTTCAAATTCAAGGTATTTAAAAGATTTCAGGACAAATAAAAAAAACTACAAAAAAAAATCAATTGAATTCAGTAGAATTGAGTGAATTAAAAAGAATTCGAGTTGCAAAAAATATTTGAGAATCTCTTCAAATCTTTAAAACCCTACGAAATTCTTTACTTCTTTTGAATAAATTCTTTGAAATGCATTTCAATATGACTAATATGGACTAAAATTCTTTTGAATTTAAATGAATTCGATTAAATGTATAAGAATTGTACGTGAATTTTAACGTATTTTAAAATATAAAAGAATTCAAATGAATTTAAAAAAATGCCATTGATCAGTAAAATTGAAGTGAAATTAGAGGAATTTAAGGAAAATGAAAAGAATCCCATAAAATACAGTAAGAAGTTTCAAATGAACTTAGAAAAATTAAAAAGAATTTGATGAAATGCACTAGAATTCAAGGTGTTTACAATTCTTATGAATAAATTCTTTGAAATCCGTTCGAACATGACTAATATTCAATCGAATTTAAAAGAATTCGATGCAATTAATGAGAATTTCAGGTGAATTTAGAATTCAAGTTTTTCCAGGTCTTTTTTCTTTACATCAAATAATAAAATAAGCGTTTACCATAAATGTAAAAAAATATGACATTTCAGTTTTCATTGGCCAACAATTTTTGATGAAAGCATAACCATTTGGAATCTTTTCAAATTTTTGTAAAATATTTGAAATCTTCAAAAACTTTAAAATCCTTGAAATCTTCTAAATTTTTTGAAATGTAATGAAAACTTTGAAATATTTGTGAAAGCTTGCTTTAATCTTTGTTTGTGAAATCTTTTGTAATGAGTTTTCAACAAAGAAGTTCACGTTTAACTAGAAAGTTGAATTTTAAACCAAAAAGGGTGAATTTTTGATGAAAAATTTGATATTTGAATTTTCGACTAAAAACGATTAATTTTCAACCTATAATGGAATAGTTGAATTTTTCATTCAAAAAATTAATTTTTATACAAAAATAATGTTTTTTCAACAAAATAGTTCAATTTTCAGCCAATAAGATGATTGTTTATTAAAATTTTTTTTAGATTCCAACCAAGTAATTAAATTTTTAATAAAGAGAATGAATTCTCAACCGAAACGACGAATTTTCAACAAAGAAAATTAATTTTCTACCAAAAAACACAAATTTTTAACAAAATACACCAATTTACAGAAGAACAATTTAATTTTTAATTAAAAACGATTAATTTTCAGTGAAATAGATTTGAACTAAATAGCTGAATTTTGAACCGAAACGAGGAAATTTCAACTAAAATTATGAATCTGCCATTCTGCAGCCAAAGAATGAATGTTTAATAAAGTATTTCAACTTTTATAAAACAAAAAAGAAACAAATTTTCTACAGAATAGTTGAATTTTCAATCGGGAATTATTAACTTTCTACCAAAGAGACGAATTTTCTAATGAAAAAGACGAATTTTCAACAAATAAAGATTTTTCAGCAAAGACAGGAAAAAATGTCAAAGAAATTGTTGAACATTCAAGCCAGAAGACAGCATTTTCAACCAGACAAGATTAACTTTCAACGAAAAAGTTCATTTTTAAACAAAAAATAGGAGTTTTAATCAAAAGAGAAAATTTCCAACAACAGGATTAGTTTTTTTACCAATAAAGACCAATTTTGGACTTATAAATTTTTAACAACGTCGTTCAAAAGTTTTACGCAAGTGATTGAATTTTCAATTTAAAAAATAGCATTTTTCAGCCAAAAATAGTTACCTTTTTAGTTTAAAAATTATTTTTCAACCCAAAAAAAGGCATTTTCAATCAAAGAGATGAATTTTCTACCAAAAAATATGAATTATCAACGAATAACGTAATAGTAGATATTTCAAATAAAAAGTATGACTGTTTAATAAAAATTGCTGAATTTGCAACCAAATAATAAAATTCTTCACTACGATTAAAGTCGTTAGGATGAAGCAACTGTAAGAAAAGAAATAAAAATACAAGGCAAATAAATTACTAAATAAAATAATTACTAGTCCCAAACTTCATTTTAAAAATTCTCTAACTTTGCCCCGACCAATTTTTTATTTGCTCTAACCATTAATATTTAAATACCACTTCGATTGTAGTTTCGCGATTTTCACCGTGATAAAATTAACAGTCTCTTGTTAAAAAGGTAATCTTTTTTCGTTCAGCAGAGAAAAAGTTTTAAAAACTTTTCCAGATTTTCAAGGATTTTCAGGACAGGGTGTCTACTCAAATCCTGGAAAAAAATTCCCTGACAATTCAAATATTTCGTATATTTCAAAACAACCGACTCGGATACGTACACAGTTTTGCGAATCTATTATAAATAATTTTTTTTTCAGTTTCTAGGAATTCAATTAATATTACAAGATATTTTCTCAAATATTTTAACACGAACGAATAATTTAATAATTAAATAATACTAAAAACCTAATTAATCACTTCTTGAATTTTTCTCTTAAAGTCCATGAATTTGAATAATAATTTAAACAAATTTTTATTTTATATACTTATACTTAAAATGCAGTGCATATTTTGGTTAAAATAATCTAGGCACTATATACAATTCAATTTGAACGTTTAAATGCCTAACTTTTCCAGTAAAAATTTGGATTTTCAAAAAGATAAGATGAATTTTTAACCAAATAGTTGAATTTTCAACCAAAAAGATTAATTTTTTTACCAAAAATACGATTTTTCAAAACAATACATTAATTCTCAATGAAAAAATTGAATTTTTAACTGAAAAAGATCAATTTTCAAACAAATAGCTGAATTTTGAACAAAAAAATATAAGTTTTCAACAAAAATGAAAAAGTAGTTTTATTTTCAAGCAAAACGATGAATTTTCAACTAAAATGATGGATATTTAGCTGGATTACTTGAATTTTAAACCAAGAAAATGAATTTTCTACCACAAAGACGATTCTTCAACAAAATACATGAATTTTCAACTGAAATGAT
>CAKNXH010037040.1:11827-22542 GCA_932178445.1 Andricus quercusramuli | reverse complement strand
TAAGTGCGTTTGCGGATAAAAGGCCGTTTTCCGATAAGGATATTGGGTTGAAACTTTTTCTGGTATTGTCCGACTTCGAATGCGATGAATTCGTGAATGCAAATCTGAGTAACGGGTGTTTAAATAAAAATTAGAATTTTTTCCTGAAATACATTTAATTTGATTAAAACAGTAATTATGACATTATAACAGAGTGGAAACCATATAAGACCATGTATTTAATTGTTATCTTGAAAACCAAATAATAGAAAAATTGATTTCAGTGATTAATTTTTTTGTTGTATTTTCGTTTATAAACGTGATGGACTTCAGTTACATATCCGAGCCAGTCTGATCCAATTCGAGAAAACAAATTCAATCGCATTCGATCCAAAGCAGTTAAAAATCAGTCTCAATCAATCCGACCAGAGCTTTTAATCCAAAAGAATCTGAGTTCTGATTGAGTCGGATTAATTTTTAACAGATTTGGATTGAATGAGATTGAAAAGTTTTTTCGGATTGGTTTGGATACAGATTTCTAAATAAATTGGATTGGTTCGGTATCTTGAAATCGAAAGCATTTGTTTCATGCTTTTGGATTAAATGGTTTTGAAACAATTTTAAACTGCATCCGTTTAAAATTAAAAATATATTATTAGAAGCTTGAAAGCGCTTAAAATTGAATTATACAACAACTTAAGAGGCTATCAATCCATTAAGTAACACTTTTAGAGGAGGGGGATCTAGTCTAGTATTGCACAATGGCAAAAAACTGCAGGGGGAAAAGTCGAAAAAAGTGTTGCAAAAGTGGAGGGGGAGGTAAAATTGTCGGAGAATTGCGTTACGTACTTTATGGATGGTCCCTAAAATTGAAACATGTTCAGTTTCAAGTTTAAATCTTTGAAGACTACACTTTTTAAATAAGAAGAGCCTTTAGTAGCTAAGCGATTATGAATCGAAGACGTTTCATAATTATGTCAATAAGTTAAGATTAAACCTTCAAAGTTGGACAATTTGAAACAGAAAATTATTACCAAAAACACAATTTTTAAAGAAAGGAGCACCGCTTGGCACAATTTATAAGTTAACGATTGTGAATATATCTAACTTTTCCAAAACTGTGAAATCTTTAATTAAGCATTTGATAAATGTAAGCGGAGCAGATATCTAAGTCAGTAAATGTTAGGTTCAGAAAGGTACTGTGTTGAAAAAAATTACAATCAGAAATATTTAAAATTTTGAAGTAGTTTAGAATTTTTAAATTTATTTGGAATCTTATATGGTGAATTTCATTTTTGGAACTCTATGAAATTTTAAGAACTGAGAATATGAAATTTAAAATTCATTGAAACTCTAATTGGACTGTAAATATTGGGGCGAAGTATAAATTGGAGAGTCTTAGATTTGAAAAATGTATTACTTCATATTTGAAAATAGTTCAAAGTATACAGTTTAATTACATTCACTTTATGTGATATGCCTCTTATTTAGCCATCGTAATTCCTACATCTGGGAAAGCATTGCTATTTTTAAATAGCAAATATATAGCAATCCCAAGACAGTATAAGAAATTAAGAAAAACAAGCATGTTAATAAAGATGCGTGAAACGCGTACTATTAATTAATTTATTTTTGACAAGTATTTTTAATAAGGAAACTTTTTTGGCAAATTCTTTTTAGGTTATTTCAAATTATTTAAAACAGATAACTTGTCATTAGCATGATTGTATGCATTTTATATGAAATTACGAGGACCTAGTTTTTTTTAAGTTTTGAAATTAAAAATCTTGTAATCTTTTACCTACTTGGCCGGATAATTTTTGTACGTATACTTATATACGTATAGTTATATAATATATATGTTTTAGTCCAGTGTGTGGTATGTTGTGACATGCGAAGATGGGTGTGCTACAGTTCCTGGCAGTTGGCTCAGTGAAGACCAAAACACAGTCTTTTGGCCACCACAAGGACTCGAAATTAGAAAATGTATCTCCAGAAGAAAGGTACCCGACTCAAAGTGGCTTGCACATAAAGTGAAATATCGTCAAGGACCATATGGTAAGCTTGATAATCGTGTAGCATAAATATTGTCAGGGTTTTGAAAATGTTTTAGGATATATTTTTAAGGAAGGATAGAAAACCATTTCTTAAATTTCGGTAATTACATTTCTATTCTTCAACTGAAACGTAGTCGTGTTTATTTTTATATTTTATAGCTTCTCAAACAGCTGCTACCAGCGTTGAAGCGCAAGTACAAGACTGGTCTAGTTCTGATGAGAGGATCAGAATGCATATCATAGATCCAAATCCTACAATTCTACAAAAACGTCGGCGGTTTCCGAAGACACTCACTTCTTCAGATGAAGATTCAAGTAATTGTTAATTTATACATAGTTCGTAATTACATTCGATTTAAAGGTTCAATTATTTTTAATTATAGAATACTCTAATTATTGACTCACGAAATTAATTTCTTTCCTTCGCAGATGAGGCCAAGAAACCTTGCAAGGATATTTCGAACATTTCGACCCCGCCGTGGAAGTTTGTTGGGAGTAAAGTGGATTCAATCAAAAAACAGGATGCTTTTGCAGATGAGAAAAAGGAACGTTCAGCCTTTAAGCTGCCCATGGATATGAAAACGAATGAGCGAAAGAAAGTGACACATGGAAAGCCAAAAATCTTGACAAGTGAAGTTCTGCCAACTCACGCCCGTCTTCCATTGAAACCAATCTCTGTGAACCGTGAAAGCAGTACCCACGGAGTACAAAAAATTACTCACCACGAGGAGGACAAGGAAAACTGTATAATAATAAGAGAGGAATCTAATACATATCTGCGTGAAGAACGTTCAGGTAAGGATTAATTGTCTTTTTTTATGGCATCCTTTTTGGTGGCATTTTTGAAAGTATACTTTTCAAAATGTCAAAGAAAAAGACAATTAGTCTAGCTTAGTGTTATACAATGGTGAGAAACGACACGAAAAGACGGAAAACTGCATGACGTAGTCGAGGGGAGGGGAATTGGCGGGAAATTGCATTACGTAATACTTGAACGCCCCTTTATAATTGACCGATTGGGTGTTTTGATATTATTATACCGTTAAGCCAAATCCCTTTCGGGGTAAGCGTAGCTTGCTCGGTTTTAGCTTCGTTATACTACCGGGGATCAAACAATTTATATGGTAAAAGTAGGTAAGGGATGTGTAGGAGAAGGGTTAAATTTTAGGTCAATCTAGAATTCCCGTGCTACTTATTCAAAAAGTACGTTCGTTTTGCATCGTCGGTCCTGATCGGTCGCTGATCAATCTCTCAGCAGTCATCCCAGGCGGAGGAATTCGCGAAGTCCTGATACGTCACGGTGCACATAAAAATGCACTAACTGACTGATAATCTTATAGTAACATCCATACTTTTTACGTGAAACAGAACCACTAAGCACAGCTCTCACTTTTTGCTTTCTCTACATCCATACATCTTTTTATGCAAACTCTTGTATTTCTGTGATTCTTTATATCTTTTTGCTGTAATTTTTCATTCACACATACCCACTACCTCTCCCTAGGTCGGCCTCTGGGTACGCTGCCATTAATTTTTTCTAAGTATATTTCTTTCGTCAAACGTTCTCCGTCCATTCGCTCAACATGACCAGACCATCTAAACAAATTTCTTTGGCTCTTGTCAAATAATCTTTCCTCTACACTGCATTCTTTGAGGACCCATTCATTACTAACTTTGTCCATGAGTGTTTTATCACATATATTTCGCAGGATTGCATGCCAATCCGCCCAACATTGCCCACGCATCTTTTTATGTTTTTATTGCGTATAAGCGTCTCCATAGTTATCCTGTCGAAGCCTTGGTTTATCTTGTTCTGTATAAATGTTCAAATTTTTTTTCTGGTAGGGAAGAGTGTAAGTGATAGTTTGAAATCAGCCACTGAAGTTCATCTACAAAGGGAGCTTCCTGTAGCAAAAAGCAGCAATGACAGGAATTCTAGTTACGAAAATGGTTTGGAACGAACCACTGAACTTCATCTACAAAAGGAGCTTCCTCTAGAAAAAAGCAACGATGACCGGGATTCCAGATAACGAAAGAGTTCAAAGGCAGCCACTGAAATTAGTCGACAAAAGAAGCTTCCTGTGAAGAAAAGCAACGATGACAGAAAATATAGTTACAGAAACGAAAGTAGTCACAACAAAAATAGAAGCAGAAGTTCTGAAAAACATAATAGTGGAAGTACAAAAGACAAGCACAATCATGATGAACATTATTTACTTTCAAAAACAATATTCTTACTTATAATACTATAGATATCACAATGCATATTTTAGAGTAATTTATTATAGACAGTTATATAGATGTGTATATATCCATCTAAAAAGGGGCCACGTTGACGCTAGAGAGTAACGTTTCGTGACATATACGCGATTAAATTCCTGATATTTGGAAAACGAGACCCAAGGACTATTTTCAACACGAAGAACCGTCTTTTCGAAAAAATAATTTCAATTTGACGAGTGTCATAAGCGCACGTGTTATATTTTATCTCACACAAGAAAGATATACTTAAATCTAGTTGCTTCAGTCTATAACTCGCAAACCAGAAATGACAAAATGTGCCCTTTTCAGCTGGATTTACACATTTATATTGACATATATTTAGATATAACAACTTATTATTTTTCTATCAAGGCTGAATATAACATTTAACAGAAAAGAAAGGAGCTTCTAATGGAGACAAAAGTAAAAGTGCAGTCCAGAACAAATCTCGCAGGTCCAGATCTAAAAGCAGCCGCATCTTATTATCACCTGCCACAGAGTCCAGGCACACGAGAACAGGCAATTCACATTCTCATGGCGGATACGGACGCATTTTGGATGAGCTGTCAGGAAGAAACACCGAAGGCAGTGGTCCTAGCCATCGTGAAGTTGAATCCAGTAGGCCCCGCGAACATTTAGAATCCAGCAGCTCAAAAAATAAACAGTCCAGAGGCGCTTCCAAAGAAATGTTTAATTTTTCGCGAAACAGCGAAGCAAGCACTCGCCATCCTAAAGGGGAATTCTACAGGACTCCACATGATTTACAACGCAACAACTCAGACATACAACGATTTGGAGGTGGTTCCAAAGAAATTTTTAATTTTTCGAGAAGCAGCAACGCAAGCACTCCCAATTCTAAAGGGGAATTCTACAGGACTCTAGATGATTCACAACGCAACAACTCAGACAATCAACGACTCGGAGGCGGTTCCAAAGAAACGCTTAATTTTTCGAGATGCAGAAATGCAAGCACTCGCCATTTTAAAGGGGAGTTCTGCAGGACTCTGGATGATTCACAGCGTAACAAATCAGAAAATCAACGACTCGGAGGTGGTTCCAAAGAAACGCTTAATATTTCGAGAAGCAGAAACGCAAGCACTCGCCATTCCGAAGGAGAATTCTGCAGGACTCTAGATGATTCACAACCCAACAACTCATACAATCAACGACTAGGAGGTGGTTCCAAAGAAACGTTCAATTTTCGAAAAAGCAGCAACGCAAGCACTCGCCATTCTAAAGCGGAATTCTGCAGGACTTCAGATGATTCACAACGCAACAACTCAGACAATCAACGAATCGGAGGCGTTTCCAAAGAAACTCTTCATTTTTCGAAAAGCAGCAACGCAAGCACTAGCCATCCTAAAAGGGAATTCTGCAGAACTCTAGAGGATTTACAACGCAGCAACTCAAATATTCAACGGTCCAAATGCGTTTCTATAGACACATTAGATGATTTGAGGAGCCACAATATAGAAAGCATCGATCGTGAACTTGGGGCAGGTAACATAACAATTTAAGTTTTCTTTAACTCATCGCTCTTAAGCATCATATTCGCTACAATCCCTTTCTAATTATTATTAGCCAAATAAGTGTGTGTGGAGGGGGGAGTGTGGTAAACTTGAAGCTTTTAACAAAATTCATGTAAGAGTTTTGCGATGTGCTGCGATACTTTAAGAGATGGAAGTTCTGGTCTTTAAATATTATTGGTCAAGGAGTATTCAGGTAATTTTAAAAAGGAAATTTTGCGGCCACCCTGCTTAAAAACACGTGCTTGTATTAACATAATTGTATTTACCCCATTTTTGTAAAAATTTGAATTCAACATAATTACTGTTTTCATGTATCTTTATTTAACTCTTTTATTGTTGAGGACATCCTGCGGACGTCCCTGGGGCGTTCTCAGGATGTCAAATTTCAGCTACAGTAATTATTCAAATTACTCCTGAGGACGTCTTCAGGACGTCTTCTGGATGTCTTAAGAACGTCTTCAGGATGTCTTAAGGACGTCTTGAGGACGTCTTCAGGACGTCTTGAAGACGTCCCTGGGACGTTCTCAGGATGTCTGAACTATTTCCAGGGTGTCCAATGACCTTGCGAACCTTGAAGACCTGGAATTCTCCTTGAATTTCGTTTTAACCTTGAAAACCTGGAAATTTCCTTGAAGTTTTCACGAGAACCTTGAACTAAATTTTTCTTTCAACCCAGTTATTTTACTAAAATGCGAAAAGTAATTGAAATCTTTTAGTCTATTATGAAAAAAAAATCTCGTTTAGAAGAAATATTGCTAATGAAAGTTTTTTTAATTATCAAAATATAATTCGAAGATTCTAAAATGTTTAAAAGGATTTTGAACCTTTTACAAAGATTTCATGTATTTCAAAGATTTAAAAAAGGTGTGTACACCAGATTTCAAATATTTCACAACAATTTCACAAAGCTTTTAAAAGTTTCAAAAGATTTAAAGGATTTCAAAGATTCAAAAATGTGTACAGGACACAAGATTTCATAGATTTTAAAACATTTCGAAGAATGAAACGATTGCAAAAGATTTCAAAACCTTTTAGAATGTTTGAAAAGAGTTCAGTAAGATTTCAAATAATTCAATGGTTTCAACGAATAAAAAAGGTTTCGCAAACAAAGATTTAAGAAATATTTCAAAATGTTTGACAAAGATTTCAAAGATTTCACAAATATTTCGAACGTTGCATAAAGATTGCAAGGATTTCAAAGATTTCAAAAAGGCATGTACACCAGATTTCAAAGATTTCAAAACATTTTAAAGATTATAAACGATTTCAAATATTTCAATGATTTCAAACGAATACGACAGATTTCAGAAATATTTCAAAGATGTTAAACTATTTCAAAAGGACTCCACAAATTTTAGAAGATTTCAATGATTTCAAACCAACATAAAAGATTTCACAAAGGAAGATTGAACAAAGCTTTCACTAATATTTCAAAAATTTCACAAATATTTCAAGGATTTTAAAGATTTGAAGGATTTGAAATATTTTACAAAAATTAAAAAATATTCCAAAAGATTTCACAGAAAAATCAACGTTTCACAAAGATTTTAAGTACTTCAAGAGATTACAAAGAATTCAGAAATATTGTAAAAGATTTCGAGAAATTCAAAAACGATTTATGTTTGCAATAAATTGAGAATTTTTTTATTCATGGTTCTACTTTCTTCAAAAATTGTTGGCCAATAAAAATGAAATGGCTCATTTTTTATATTTATCACAAACGATTATTTCATGTAAGAAAGGGAGACCTGGAAAAATTTGACTTCTTGACCTGGAAAATCTGGAAAAGACCTTGAATTTCGGTCCTAAGAATCGCTGGACACCCTGATTACGAAAAATTTGGGTTCATTTTTATTTGTTGTTTTCATACACGCACGAATTGTACGAATTATACATGTCTGTTTTATTCTAGAGCACCTACGAGAAAATGATTATTTACTGGATCAATCAGAACAGAGCGAGGGTCAATATAAGTCCGGTATGCCTGACTCCTCCAATTCGTCATTAAAAACGGCATGTAAAATAAGGGAATCTTGCTTAATAGGATGTGTATGCAGTGAGTATAATTTATTTAAATTAACTTCTCCTCCGAAATAATATTTTCTCTCTTAATAATCTGTTTCGAGTAACTGAATATTGTATGATATGAAACATTCTCCAATTTTAATATGCATTTCCTTTATTGCTCTAAGCGGACTGCAATACATTGGCTGAAATACGGGACACTGTCGTTATCTTGCACGATAAAGTAAATCACCTTTCGAATATGTGGGAGGGAGACATCGCGAGAGATCATCTCATCGACGTGAAAATCGGAAACTGTTGCCTGTAGAGCCTTTGAAGACGGTGGTGGAGTTTACTAAATTTGAAAAACTCATTTCAAGTAATCATGTGGCTTTAGAAAGTTTTGTAGGTGTACTTTTTGCTTTTTAAACTTTTAATCACAAATTTCATAAATTTAATGCATTACATACTTCTTTTCAGAAAAGAAAAGTTACACAAATGGGAGGAGGAAAGGTTGAAAATGCGACGAGAAATGTCATGTTACAAGTAATGACAAATGCTTTGGCTCGTGAGTATTCTTGGACTGGCCAAAAAAACAATCGGGTATTCAAAACATCACCTATAGCAACTAACATAATTGGTAAGTCAAGTTTTTTTTGTTTTTAAACTGAATAAAAAAATTGTGAGGAATCCATGTGCAATTATGTAAAATAATATGAGGGATCACAATCTTTCCCCTGTTCCCTTACGTTTTCCCTTTTTTAATTTCCCCCTTTTTCTTTAAATATACGAATATGAAAATGCAATTTAAAACCCGGAAACAGAAGTTGCTGCTATCTAATATAAAATTGGAACAGTTGAAAAATGTATAGTAATTTTAAAAAGAAGTAATAGAAAGTGTATAATTTTTCATTCAAATGTACAAAGTTAAATAATAAAAAAATGGAATATTTAAAGTTGATCGGATGCAAAATTAAATGTTCTGACCTAAACAATTTGAAGTTAAAATTTAAAAATTAACCCACTTGAATTGTAAGTCTTTATCGGAGCTTTGAGCAGTCTGAAATTTTATTTTCTAATCTTACGAATAAAAAATTTACAAAAGTTTTCTCGAACTATTGAAAAAAAAGCTACTAAGGATTTAAATAAAACTTTAAAGCTAAAATATTTGTTCACTGAATCAATACAAATTTAATATTTTTCAAAACTAAATATTTGAGGTGGTTAAACTTGAACTGTTTTTAATTCGAATTTAACAGCATTTAATAATGTAAAGTTCAATAATGTTCAATTAAGTTAAAGTTTAATAATGTAATGTTTAATAATGTAAAAATTCAATAAGAATATTGGAATATTGAAAAATGGGGGCATTGGGAGGGGGGCTGACGTGAATTTTACCAATCTGACCCCAGATTCGTAATCAGCGAACCCAAAAACCCTCGGGGTCTTGTTTCTTACAGAAAAATACTCATTTTCCTCCAGAGTCGATATGTCAGCTTTCCGGTCGTCTAAAGGTTAATGATGGTACTTTTTATAAAAGACAAAATATTCTTAATTATGAGAACGATTTTCAACATAGAAAAATTGTTTATTTAACAAATTTTTTTTAAAGGATTTTTTTTACATCTTTGTAAATAAATTTCCAACCTAAGTATATCCATTATTTAAAAATAAATTCTTTAATGGGTACAAATCATTTTTCTTCTTTTTTTCTTTCTTATTTCCTACATGTAAAAATTAATGTTCAATCTTTCGGTAGAATTTTTTATATGTCCGTAAAAGGATTTCCATCGACGACCTAAGTATATGTAATTGTTAAAAATAAATTCCTGCATTTGCAGAAATCATTAAAAAACATGAAAAAATTATTCAAACAAATTTTTTTTCTACACGTAAAAATAAATGTTTAATCACTGAAGTTATCAGTTATCAGTGGACTCTCCATTATTACAGAGGGAATTCTGGAGGCATTTCCGACCACTACAGAATATGTCCTGAGCCGAACAATTCAAGAATGGCTCAGGAAAGCCGGTGACCGAATAAAGAGTGACATCCTAAAGGCCCAAAAAAATTCTGAATGAAACTAAAAGCTTTATAAACTAAACAGCATTTAATGCATGTACTTTGTTATTAATAATTTATCGTTGTTATGTATCGTATTTTCTAAGCTGAGTGTCAAAAATGCAGAATGATTGAAAAGAATATTGTCCTACGTATAACAGCTACTGACTGCTTCTATCAGAATCTTCTCGAAACGACGTACTTAATTCGTTGAAATTAAAAATTAAAATAAATAGGCTTCGAAGTTCTAAACTGTTTTATATTTTTCATCCTTTTTTAGGCAAGGCTACTTTTGTCAATGTAAACCTACTTTTTTGCTATTTTTTCAGTGCAATGCTGTAGAAAATTGATTCCACTTACAAATTTCATTGTTTGTTTTCGATAAGAATAAAAAATCAAAGAAAGGTAAGCCTAAAGAAACTGGTATACCTAAAAAAGAAAGAAGTCAGTAAAAATAGAACAAACGATGGGTTTCTTACAAAATCTTAAAACGAGATGGCGTAGTATGCATTAGGGTAGGTCGAAAAAACAAAGTTACGTAAACCGAAATTGGAACTAGCATAAACGTCTGCACATTTTTATAGCTTTTTGATTAACGTTCTCTAGGCAATAACTTATTTTTAATTGACCTCTGTAAAAAAAACACAATTTTAAAATCTATAGAAATGACGGAAGAATTATATTGGGTATTTGAAGCTTTTCTACTGATAAAAATGCATTAGAAAATAAAGGTATACGTCTTGGAAATAATAAACGTAAACAGCTTGTCTAAAATTTATTGTAATTACATTTATGATTTTCCAGACTTATCAAATATTTTACT
>CAKNXH010037040.1:0-11727 GCA_932178445.1 Andricus quercusramuli | reverse complement strand
AATGAATAAAAAAAAATTTTAGTCACTCCTAAAAATTGTAAAATAGTTTTTTGGAAACAGGAGTTCTAAATTTATACACTCTTCTTTTTTAATTATTTAGAAAGAAGATATAAGGGTGCACCGCAATTTTGTTGAAGTTGATGCTTTTTGCACCCTAATACACTGCTTTTCCACATGGTTCATATTTTGATTTCCATCGTTTTTTTTTTTTATCCAATCTAAATTCATCACATCTTCGAGAGTATAAAATTAAGAAAAAAACTGCTTACGTTTAAAATATTATTTAATACCTAGTTGAATATTTTTATATTGTTAGCGTTCCTATGTTTAACACACATTTTTTGAATACAAAATTTTAGTGCAAATTTTATATAATTCCTTTCTCCATAGATGAAGTCTTGAGCGCAGTTATTTACTTATAGGAAAGTATGAAAAAAACTTTTTTTAACGTACTTTATTTTTTTTTAATACTACTTTATAATACTTGATTTTATTTTTGAGGAGGTGTAAAATACAATATTGGCAAGAATAATTGGCTTCGGAATTCAACTGCTTTGTTGGAAATAAGTCCTTTTGGTTCGAAAATGGTAGAAAATTCAACTATTTGTTTAAAAATTAACTTTTTTGTTGAAAATTAATATTTTTGGTAAGAAAATTCAACGATTTGATTGAAAATTCATGTATTTTGTTCAAAATTTAAATACTTTGGTGGAAAATCCAAATTTTGTCGAAGATTATTTTTTTTTACAAATTGGTCCTTCTGGCTTGAAAATTAATTTTTTGCGGTAAAAAATATTTCATATTTTTGGATAAAACTACAAATGTTTCGTCAAAAAATGTGACTGAATAATCTTACTTTAACTAATGCCTATTTCTTTTTTAAATTAAGTTTTTATGAATTATCATCTTAGTTATTTTGATAAGCGGCCTCGGAGGTCTAATTGCCAATAACAATATAATCTTTACCTCTCTTTAAACTCGGCATTGACTCACATTTTAACGAAAATAAAAAATTTTCCTCTGGAAAATACTAAACATTACATTTTTGGGAACATTTCGATATATTTGATTATTCATTAAACTAATTATTTCAAACATATAAAATAGATTTTTAAATGGAAAACCTTACTAAAGAAAGCCAATGCTAAAGCGAAAATTACGAAAGACGATAAAAATTGATTTTTTCACTAATATAGAAGATAACAAGCTCTTTAAAAAAAAGTAATTAGGTATTGTGAAATAAGTCAGTATATTGCCACTGTCACTTAACTGAAAAATACCAGGATCAATTCTAAAATTACTAAAATTTTAGAAATAAGTCGAGTATGTTTAAGAGATATTTAGAATTTTTGAAAATATATGTACCAATTTTATTTTTCATTATTACTTTAATATTTTTTTCCTATTTTGCACTAATTTTTATTTTGAGCTATACTGAAAAATATGTCATTTTAATAAAATTTATATTATGACAATTCATAATATGCATTGATATTGAAATAGATGTATTTTCATTCTCTTGTTTTTATAATCACAAAAAAGTGCGCATCCTTCAAAACGAAACAAATGTTATTAAGTAATATTTTATTGCATTTTGTATCGATTTCCCAAAAACTTAATTTGTTTATCATCAAGTTAATTTTTCACGATTCAAACAAAAATACGAATTCTATCAAAAATAATTCATAACAAATTTGTAGATCTTTTTAGGGCGAACAACTTTTGTCTATTAATTTTTTCATACCTTGTGTTATTTTCTCCGAGTGAAAAAAAACTTTTTTCTGTCCCAAGTTTCTGTTAACTAGATCAGACATGCCCAACTTGGGGAAATTCCCTCCGGGAAGACATGTTCCGCGTCCACCTTGCTTTCTCCTAGAGAGCGAGAGAGGTGGTAGACGCATGCGCGTGGTAGACGCGTACGTCACAGAGGAGAGATTCTCTTAAGTGCTTACCACCACTTTCGCCCTATAGGAGAAAGAAGGGTGGACGCGGAACATGTATTACCGGAGGCAATT
Organism: Andricus quercusramuli; assembly: GCA_932178445.1. Classification (NCBI taxonomy): domain Eukaryota; kingdom Metazoa; phylum Arthropoda; class Insecta; order Hymenoptera; family Cynipidae; genus Andricus; species Andricus quercusramuli. The sequence continues at coordinate 9,712 of CAKNXH010037040.1, read as the reverse complement.
TCCCGAGTTGTGCATATCTGGACTAGATTATTCAGAACGAAAATGTTATTAACTCTCCCCATTCCCTTCCTGAATCTTGTTTGATTGTGTGGAATACTTCCTTTCTCTTCTACCTGTTCTTTTGACCTCTTCCTGAGCACCTCCGCCTATATTTCATACGTTACTGACACGAGAGCAATTCGTCTACAATCATCCACTTACCTACCCCCTCTTTTTTCATTAAAGAAACTACCGAACCTCTTCTCCACACCTTCGGCCATCCTTCCTATCTCCATACTCCATTACATACTTCTCAAATCTCTTCTCTACCCCTTCTTCCGCCAAATTTCAACGCTTCATTCTCCATCCCATCCTCGCCTGTCGCCTTATTTCTTTTTAACTTCTCAATTGCTTGATTCACCTCCTCTCTGGTCACCACATTCCCTCCTTCCATGCCTTCCTCCTTGATCTTTCTACCTTCACCCCTCATCTTGCTATCTACCCCTCCTAGCAATTTCTTGAAATATACCGTCTATTCATCCATAATTATCTCTTCATCAATTTCTTTCCATTCACTTCTTTCTCTATTATTCACCTCCCATTCTCTTCCTTCCTTTATTGCGTTCTCTACCTCCTTCATGTACCTCGCCTTCTCCTCCTGTCGTTTCACATCCAGTAATTTCTCATCTTCATTTTTTCTTTCATTATACTCCTTTCTGTTTATCTCTCTTTTCTCCAATTCTTCAAAGATATAGTTTGATAGTAGAGTAATTTTGGAACAGATCAGATTTGTCCAAATACCTTGGCGTCTTTTAACATACATATATTATAGAACAACATTAATTATCATAGTTGAAATGGTCCTAAATTAGTGTTATTGGCTGTCAAGTAAGATATTATATAAAAAAAAAAAATGTTTAAGGCCATGTGACGAGGGGGTCACGTGGCCGGATTCCTAGCTTACCGACACTTTTTTATTTGTCAACTTATGATCACACAAGTAGTCACATCGAGTTGAAAATTTGGTATGATGAATAAGAAGCACTAAAGAATGCGGATCTGGTCCAAAATTGTAATAATCATGAAAAAAGTTTTTTTTTTTTTTGTGACATTTTTTTTTGTGCTTTTTTCATGATTATTACAATTGAGAACCAGAGCCGCCTTTCTTAGTGCTTTTTATTTATTATCCCAAATTTTCAACTCGGTGTGGCTGTTTGTGTGAAAATAAATTGAAAAATAAAAAAAGGGCCGGTAAGGTAGGAATCTGGTCACGTGACAGACTCATCACATGGCCTTAAGGCTAATTTGGATGAGTAAAAGGTATTTTGAGGTTAGGATTTTAAATTATATATAATTGAAAGTCGTGACAGTCAATTTTGAATAAAATTCGGGTTTTTCTGCATTTAGTAGCATTAAATGCAAGGAAGCCTTTAAGTTAGAATTAAATGTGGAGGGATTTGAACAATTTTGAGGTAACACTTAATTATATAGAAAAAGAAGTATGAAGGTGTGCAGTGGGAAAATTTCAACTAAAATACTTTTTTTTGTAGGAAAGTAACTATTACATCAACGAATTCAGTCATTTTTCCCTTCTGTGACCTTACTTCTATTTGAAAAAAAAAATTTCTGAGCAGAAAAAAAATCTGATTCCAATATTTAGGATGACCAGACGTCCTAATTTTCTGATTTTTGGTGATATGTCCTGATTTTTCACGACCGAGAACAAAACTCAATTTAAAAAAAAAAATTCAATTTAATTCTATTGATATTTGAGAATAATGAAAAACTTCGAATTCTATAGTTCATAAACTTAGGAAATTATGATACAATTTTATTAGTTTCGTGTGTAGGATTTCTGAAAATAAAACAAGAATCCAACGAACAAATTTGGTCAACCAACATTATTTTGTTCAAATTTCTGCAACTTTGTTTTAAAAAAATTCAACTGTTTTGTTAAAAATTCGACTTTTTGGGTTGAAAATTCCATATTTTGGATGCAATTTTTTTCTTTATGTACTAAAAAATCGGTCTTGTTTGTTAAATCATGCATCTGTTTTGTCATAAAAATTTTATCTTTACATTTTTTGTTAAAAATTCAACTATAGTTAGTTGAAAGTCGAACTGCTTTATTAAAAGTTAATTTTTTTTGTTGATGATTCGAAGTTCTTAAACTCTTTCTCAACTGTTTGAAAATCGTTTTTCAACTCAAAATATATTGATTCCATTTTTAGTCAAAAATTTACCTTTTTTTCATTGAAAATTAATGTATTTTGTTGTCTTTATCGGTGAAAATTCATGTTTTTGGTCACAAATTCAACTATTTGGTATGAAATTTATTTCTTTTTATTAAAGGTTAAAACTTTATATAATCAAATTCATTTCATTATTTCCAAATTTAACTATTTGGTTGAAAATTCTTTGTTTTTGTCTATTAAAAATCATTTTTTCAACTGAAAATTAAAAATTATTAAAAATTCGTCTCTTGTGGCAGCCTATTAATTTTCTTGATGAAAAATGTATGATTTTGGTTGAAAATTGAACTATTTTGTTGAAAATTCGTTTTTTATGATTAGAAATTCATTTTATTAATTATGATTAGTCTTTTTATGTCGAAAATTATTCTTTTTGGTTAAAAAATTATTTTTTTGGTTAAAGGCTGCTAATTTTAGTTGAAGATTCTTTTCATCTCATAGGTTAAAAATGTGTCTGTTTGGTTGAAGACTAATTCCTTTGGTTGTATTTCTAATAAATAAATAATATTTATCGAACAACAACTTTTTTACTGTTTACGTTCAGGAGTTTTCTAGTTCGAGTATTTTATGATTTAGAAATTTTCTGTCGGGAATTTTCCCATTCGAGATTTTTAAATTTCGGCAATTTTATAATTTCAAGAATATTAAAGTGTCGGGAATTTCATTTTTCTGAATTTTTCAGTCGTCCTCATTCAAGATTCTTACCAAACTTCCAATTTTTTTTTCAAAGTCTTAAAAATCAACATTTTATGTAAAAAATTTTTAACTCTTTTCAACTTTTGAAGTAGTTGAAAATCTTTTCAAAACTTCTAAACTTTCTAAATATCTTTAAAAACTTTTTGAATTTTTCATAAAATTGTTTAAGAATTAAAAAAATTGCCTTGAAATGTTCCAAATTTTTTTTAGACAATTTTGGAAACATTTCGAAAACTTTTTAAAATATTCTGCTGAAATTAATTTTTCAACAGAAAAAAAAACGTTTCAAGTTTAAATCAGGATCTTTAACAAAATTGTTGAATGGATTAAAACCTCTCAAAATTCATCAAAAACTTCGAAATTTTCTTGCGGTCATCTTCCAAAATCTCTATAGGTTGTTTTTAAGTTTTTGAAATCTTTTTAGAAGTTCTGAATCTTCTAAATATGTTTTGTAATCAATCGCATTTTTCCTTAACTTTTCAAGAAATTGTGGAAATTTCAAAAAACTAACAAAATCTTCCATAAAATAGTTTGAAACTTTTTCAAATGTCTTTGACTTTCTGTAAATATGCTCTTAACATTATTTTTTTTACATAAAAAATGTTGTGAGTATTTTTTAGGATCTTGAGAAAATGTTTCCATTCTCTTGACACATTTCCAAATTTTGAATTATTTTTTAATCCTCACAAAGTTGCTAGATTATCTTTTTTTTTTAAATTCTAAATTCTCTTGAAGTTACTCGAAGTTTTTCTAAAATTGTGCACGAAACTCTTTTTTATTCTTATTTTATTTTATTTTTTTCTTACTTTTTCTTACATTCTTATTCGAAATTTAAGAAGCCATTTTAAATGTTTTGAACTATCTTTCAATTTTCTCTTAGAGTTCGTATTTCAAAATAAAAAGTCTCTTGAACTTTGCCAATTCAATTTCAAGTTGAAAAAATTAATTTTTAGCAAAAAAAAATGTTTTCGTACCTTGCATCGTTTTTCCAAAAATGTTATTGTTTTTACTGTCAATGTTATTTTCACGAATAAAACGAAAACTACGCATCCTATCGAAACATGATTCATAACAAAATTTGTACCTCTTCTTTGGATGAACAAATTTCGTCTCGCTCGTTCTTTTTTAGCTTGTGTTATTCGTCTAAAAATTCAATTTTTCTATTTTCAATGTTTGTTTTTTGGAATTTTTAAAATGCTATAACTCCCGTAATTTTTTTTTTAATGAGAAAAAGTCACAAGGATATTTTGTTCATCTTTTTGAGTACTACTAATAACCGTACATAGAATTTTCAAATCTTTAAAAGAAGTGGTCTCAAAAATGTTCAAAATGTGCGCACTTTTTGAATTTTTTTGCAAAATAGCTGGTTAATGAACTCTTTTTTTCTTTATAGATCTTGAAAAAGTGTGCCAAAGCACAATCCAATCTGATCAATCTTTCGAAAGTTATCGTGCCTACACGATACCACAGACAGACAGACAGACAGACAGACAGCCAGACAGACAGTCAGACAGACAGACAGTCAGGCAGACAGACAGACATGCAGGAGACAGGCAAACGGACGGACAGATGGACAGGCGGACAGACGGGCATACATACAGATAGACAGACAGACAGACAGACAGATGAACAGACGGACAAACGGACAGACATACCTACCGACAGACATACAGACAGACAGAAACCTTCGTAAAAATAGTTTTATCTGACTCAGGAGGTCTCAAAACGTGGAGATTTGATAAAAACCGACAAAGTCAAATTTTACATAAAACTAATACCTTCTCATTAGAATGAGAATGTAAAAAACGTTGACATATCTTCCATATGGAATAATGATGCACCTGTATTCAATGTACGCTTCTCCTTCTTTATCTTGTTTTTTTTTCAGTTTCGCGTTGGGTATGTATGTGTATTCGTTCTAATTAACTATCCTCATCCACGTGGTAAGCATGACGTGCTTTGGCCTTTGAATGGGGGAAAAAGAGTTGGTATGTAAGACGAGAATGAAACAGAAGAGGTTGTCTGTTTTTGTGAAGAAAAAAAAATGAATTTCTCAATCTTCGTCGTTTTCGTTGCGATGTGTGTGGCTTTTCTCGCTCTAGCTGAGGATGCATCAGCGTGCCAGTTTGGGTGTGGGAATGAAAAATCTTGTTGCCCTTATTGCGTACCAGCTGGTGGTAAGTCGAGAAATTATTACTAAATAGACCATAATCTACACGCGCGCCTCATAGATTCTTATTTACAGTATAATATGTATGCGCGCATCATAATTTTTTTTTTGTGAAACGAGTTGCTCAAAATATGTTTATTACTTTATTGCAAGTGGGTCAAGATTAGGGTTGTCCAAAAAATTTTTTGCTTCACATTTTTATGGGGATACCCCAGAAATTTGTTCGAATCCACACGAAAATAATTCCTTTTTTTTTTTTCTGAGAAAAAATTATATTTAGGGGTGCCGCAAGCCCCATCAAGTTTAAACTGTATTTCCCATAAGAAAAAAAGACATTTTTGTTAATCTTATTCAGAATCCTCAATATTATCTCAATCGAGTTGAAGCTCAAAATTTCTCTTCACAATTAGCCATAGAATACGAATAAAATACCACTTTTCAAATACCAACACCATAAGTCTGTTTTATAGGGTCCCAAAGAAACCCCATAAGTGAAAAAATCGGTTTTGCGAATTTTTCGCGTCAATTATGACTTTTTTGCGGTTTTTTCAGTGAAAATTATTTCTGTCACATGAAAAACCATTTCATACTGATCATTAGATGTTCAAATAAATTGTTTAAACATTTTTTTTTTTTTTTTTTTTTTTTTGCAATTTTCTCATAGAATGGAGTTAGAAAAATGCGGTTTTTTGACAAATTTTCCATTTGTTGTCCAATTTTCAAATAGAGGGAAGTAATAGTTCATCAATGTTAACAAGAGTGATTGTTTAAACAATTTATTATCAATTTTAATAATATTCTCTCAGAAAAATGCTACAAAATTGCAGTTTGAAAAAAAATCACTTTCAGTCAAATTTTCAATTAGGATAAGTCAAGTAATTACTTAGAGTCGAAAAAATTAATTGTTCAAACAATTTATCATAATTATTAATAATATTATACTTGAAAAATGCTAGAAAAATGCATTTTTCTTTAATTTCTGGCTTTTTGTCCAATTTTTATTTGGAGTGAAGAAATAATGAATTCAAGTTGAAAAAATAATTGTTTAAACAATTTATTGTCATTGTTAATAATATTCTCTTTACTTAATTGGTAGAATGTTGCGTTTTTTTCTGAAATTTTCAACTGTTTGTCTATTTTTCATTAGGCGTGACTTAATAATTAATTAGATTTAGCAAAAATAATTGTTTAAACAAATTATTATTGTTTATGACTATCTTCATCTAAATCAGTGCCTGATAGTTGCGGTTTTTCGGAAATTTTAATCTTCCTATCCTTCTTTTCACTTAGTGAGTCAGTAATTAATTAAAGTCAACAAAAAAGTTGTTTAAACAATTTAATATTGTTTATGACTATCTTTTCTTAGATAAGTGCTGGAAAGTGGCGGTTTTTTCTAAAATATTCAACTTTGCATCGATTTTTTATTTATGAACAAATAATAAGTCAACCACAAGAAGGAAAGAGATTATTGAAAATATATTTTTCTCAAATGTTTATTTATTAATTGTTAGTAATTAAGCAGGCAAAGCAATGTGAAAGATTTAAAAAAAAACCGCCACTTTCTAGCACTTATCTAAGAAAAGATAGTTATAAGCAATATTAAATTCTTTGAACAACTTTTTTGATGACTTTAATTAATTATTACCTCACTAAGTGAAAAAAAGACAGAAAGGTAAAAATTGCCAAAAAACCGCAACTATCAGGCACTGATATAGAAGAAGATAGTCATAAGTAATAATAATTTGTTTAAACAATTATTTTCGCTAAATCCAATTAATTATTAAGTCACGCCTAATGAAAAATAGACAAACAGTTGAAAATTTCAGAAAAAACCGCAACATTCTACCAATTAAGCAAAGAGAATATTATTAACAATTATAGTGAATGGTTTAAACAATTATTTTGTTAACTTAAATTCATTATTACTTCACTCAAAATGAAAATTAGACAAAAAGCCAGAAATTTAAGAAAAACTGCATCTTTCTAGCATTATTCAAATATAATATTATTCATAATTATAATGAATTGTTTAAACAATTCATTTTCTTGACTGTAATTAATAACTTAACTTATCTTAATTGTAAATTTGAGCGAAAGTGTTTTTTCTTTAAACTGCAATTTTGTAGCATTTTTCTAAGAGAATATTATTAACATTAATAATAAATGGTTATGAATATTCCAAAAGAATGTTAACAAAATTTAGATTTTGGAAGATTTAGTACAAAAAATTTAGAAGATTTTTACGAATTTTGAAACATTTCAAGAAAGTAACAAATTTTTTCTAAAGATCCTGGGAGAATTTCAAATGACTTTTCATTTTTATGTTTTATTTTGAAAAATTAATTTTTAGGACAAATTTAAAAAGATTCTGAAACATTTCAAAAGATTACTGAAAATATCGAGAAAAGAATCTGGAAGATTTTAGGACATTCTTTTTGTGTTGAAAGATTTTTCACAAATTTTAGAAAAAATTATAATAATTTTAAAACATATGTACAAGTGTTTAGAAAATTTGCCAAATATCAAAGGAAATAATTTTTTTTTCAAGATTCGAAGGATAATGTAAAATAATTTTTTATTTGGTAACATTGATTTTAAGAGAATATTTGAAAAGATTTCAAAACATTTCAAACGATTTTTTGTAATGTTAAAAAATAATGTGAAAGATTTTATGGTAATGTTTTTAGTTTCGGAAATATTTCAAAAGTGATTTGAAATTTCAAAAGATTTCGAAAAATTGAAAACAGAATGTAGATCTTTTAAGATTTTAAAACAAACTGTGCAGAAGCTTTTTAAGGATTTTGTAAGTTTTCAAGATAATGGGAAACTTTCTTAAGATTCTTAGGAATATTTAATGTAATCCTTTATTCAAAAAAATTAATTTTATAGAACATTTCATAAGATTTTAAAACAATTTAAAATATTTTGAAACAATTGAGAAGATTTTCAAAATTCATAGAAATGAGTCTTGAAGATTTGAAGGCAATTTTAGGAATAATTCGAATTATTTTGAAAGATATTTACAAATTTAAAATTTTTGAAGAGATGAAAAATATTTGAAAACTTTTAAAGATTTCCGAAAATTTATAAAATATTTGAAATATCTTTTAAACTTTCACATGTTCTACTTATCTTTTCAGCTGAATCCATTCCGAATCAGGCAGGTTCTACACTTGAAGTTGCAGAACCTCTCGGGGACAAAATATTTTGTTTTTTAACGTATTTTTGCGATGTGTGAGAAAAATTTGACTGCAAAGTTATGCGTATTTGAATTTTTTGCTTTGTTTTCCAAAAGAACCCTAATTTTTTCTTTAAAATTATATAACTTTTATCCTAATTGAGATATTTAAGATTTCTTTTCACTTTCTGATAAAGTCGATTTTCTACAAAAACCCACACTTATATTTTTTGTAAATTTTTTGTTGAATTTTTACTATCATAAGGAAAGTATTTTGTAAATTTTATGCGGGCTGAATCACTTTTGTGGCGAGGAGATTTCTTTTTCATAAAATCTAATTTTGACATTTTGCTTGCAAACAACAACAGATACGAAAAAATATTAAGGAAATAGTTTGCACAGATAAAAAAGTATAATATCTTATGCCAATTCCGAGACAAATAACAAAATCCAATATTTCTTTCGGAAAACTGCAGTCCTATCATACTAATTAAAAAAAAAAAATTAAAACGTATGCAGATATAATTTGAAAATTTTATTCAGATACTCTTTTCACAACATCACGTTTTAAAAAAATTGTATAACTGTAGCAGAGATATTTTGAATTGAAAATAAGCTTTCATTATACAAATAATATCCAATATTCAATTACATCATTTAAAAGTAAATAATCAATTTTATGTTACTTACTTCAAAACAATGAAAATGCAATCTGTGTTCAATTTAATATTGTGCAAAAAATTAATCAGCTGATAATTAATTGATCTTTCACAAAATAAGAAGCGTCAAACTATAACTTTAATTAAAACATTCAATTAATTTTTAATTTATATATATTTTTTTAAATTTTAACGTCCATTTCTGAAAATTTGATTTATCATTAACCCTTTAAGATAATTTCAGAAAATGTGAGTTTGAATAGAATCAGTCAATAATTAGTTAATCAGTTAACAACATAGAAAGCAATTGTCTTCATTAAAGCATTCAAATTATTTTTACATTATATTTGCCTTTAAATTTGAAATTGCATTTCTATACATTTAATTCATTATTAAACTTTTGAACTGATTTGAAAAAAAATCAAAATATATGTACACTTAATTTTATAAATTGAATTCAGATACTCATTTCACAACACCAGAAACATTTAATAGTATATTACATATTACGTGAAATGTATTTCATTGATTGTTATAAGTTGATGTAATGTGTAAATTTTGACTCTCTTAATATAGGTAAAATGTATTCAATTAATTTTTCTACATTCATGCGGTGTATTCTGATGCGCTGATTTACAATTAATATTAGCATGGCAATATGCAAGTACCCGTAAATGTCATTTTCTTAAATTACAATTTTTCACATTATTACATTATATAACCAGATTATTCAAAGGTTTCGATAGAAGTTTCTTCATGTTTAAAATATATATATTCC
>CAKNXH010037039.1:2461-14219 GCA_932178445.1 Andricus quercusramuli | reverse complement strand
AGAGAGAGAGAGAGATTCCGTCAAAGGGTTTCCGTCGAATGACACACGATATTTTATTCAAAATCGGCCTACCACGTGACATGCACTAAAATTTTGACAATAAGATCAGAAAAAGCGTAGAAAAGACGTAACCTGATTGAAGTTGCGGGCGAAGGTGGGGGGCGTGGTCCAGGGCGCAGCGCTGGTGGGGGTGCAGGGGGCGAAGCCCCCGCCGAGAGGTTCGGGGGGCGGAGCCCCCGTCTAGAAAAAAAAAACAATTCTTTATGAAGAATGATCAAACTAATGATTTTTATGAGGTTACAAAAGCAGGTGAACCTGTTCGTCGGTAGGTGTGCTAGTTGCTCGAGTTAAAATTGTGGGAAAATTTAAACTGCATACATGATACACATTGATAATGCGCCACTCGGGGAGTTTGTGCACTACGCACCGTACCAAAAACATCGACTCCCCATATTTCACGTGCCACAGTGAAAAAGGAGAGGGAATGCCATCATTTGGCATGCGCAAGTTGTCGATTTCAGCGTATTCCCTTCCGGCGGACGAGAAAAACCCCCACCCAGAATCGTGCAGTTCCCGCTCCGAGATTAAGACGAGAATACGCGAAAATCGTCCGATTTTGAATAAAAATAATTTTGTAACTTTTGCAAGATTTCAGAAAGCTTTGCGATTGAGCGACTCAAAAACAATCATAAATCTCACAGCATGCCTCTGCAAATGAATCAAACCATATGAAAATTTGTGCATGAATCTTGAAAAATACTAACAGATTCTTAAGAGATCTTATTACATCCAGTGGATCACAGTGAGAGATTTACAATCTTATATCCATATGACTCAGATGTCAAATAAACTATTAGCAATTACTACCTGGTAGCCTCGTAATAATTTTTAATAATATTATAGTAAACTGTAAGAAACGTTGAAATCATCTTTCGCATAATAGAGTAATCTGCTGAAAAGATGCAATTCACTTACTTGAAACATTGAAATAAATTACCATGAATGATAAAATAAATTCAGTAATATTAAAATGTAATGCAAGAATACTGTGAATCAAACATTAAAAAATAATACAATGATCTAGTGATAACATTAACATCTACTTTATAGAACTCTTAAATCAACATTTGGTTATATAGAAATTTATTTAAATAATACTAAAAATGCTGAATAAAGTATTGGTTACGTATACTAAAATCTGCTATTATATATAGGAGCTGCAAATCTTGTTTTTCTGAGAACCAACATTTAAAAAAAATGGTAGTTAAATAAATCCATTTAAAGTGACAAGGATTTCTGGTTAACAGAATAATGGATATACAATGATTCAACTGTTCCAACTCAGTAGACAAAACTTTGTTTCGCTAAAACGGAAACCTGGGGTTAGCAAAGATTATCATAGAGTGCCCCACCATCGGATACGCTGCTTTTTCTTGTAGTTGTAATCACGTTTCTCCTGCTGAATCTTGAAATTATCCTTAATTGAATAAACTATTAAAGCGTGGAAGAAGGGACGGAATTGAGGAGGAAGGCAGAGAAGGAGGTGGGTATGATAATGATGTAGTTATGACAAGTAGGGACTGAAAATATTAGATTCAAAATTATATATGCACTAATCTTCTTTTAGATGTTTTATAAGCTGGTTTCCTAAAAATCTACAATGAATTCAGGTGACATATAAAGAAAAACACATAAATTTTAAATTATATACATTTATTCAACCTATTCCAAAATAATAATAAACGTAAAAACTATATATGGGTGATTCTCCGCAGACAGGGAACTTTTGGCAAGGGCAACTTTTTTCGGAAAAATGTTTTCAACATTTTTTTTTTCATAATTGTTAGGTTCATTTGCCTTTAAGAAAGGGGCCCTATAAATTATTCACGCTTAATTATCACTTGAAGGACCTGTAGCACATGAACACGTTTTCAATTTTCAATTTTGCGGGTGATTTACTCTGATTGTATGAAAAGTAAAACAATGCTGTAAAATATTCACAGATTGAACGTAAAATGGCAGGGAAGAATAGTTTTCTTTAAAAAATTCAAAGTTTTTCCAAAATTTTATATTTTTTCAAATTTGAAATTTTTTTTTCAAATTAGATTTTCCTTACATTTCTCTTACATTTATTAACCGTCTAATCGCTTTATTTTTTGTGTGCAGTACTTGTAGGTACAAATATCCTAATTCTCGATTTACGTTAATTTTTAATAAAATTATTTGGAAGAGGGGTTCGATTAGCTCCATTTCGTCCCTGACAGTGAAAAACAGGTTATGGTATCCGACGTTACGGTAACCGAAAACCATACAAAATTACTTTTTACGCTTTGAAAACAAAATTATTTAATAAATCCTCCTGACAGAAACTCCTTTATTATTTGCTACACGGAATTGTCATCTTTTCATTGATATTTATTACGAAATATGAAAGTTCTTATGAGGTACGCTATCCGATACTAATAAAAATACGCTACATTTTCGGTTACATTTTTCCACTTTGCAAAAAAAGTTCTTACTTTTTTGTTATGTAGTTTTGACGAATGAGTAGTGTGATGGTTTTTCGAGATATTGTGAGAAGATAAGAGTTTAAAAATGATAAAAAGTTGATGAAAGGTATGGGAGATTCGTTTACCGTACCCATCGAAAACATTTAGGAGGACACGTGTATGATTAAATTTTCTCTGCTAATATAGCAAATAAATTAAAATATTTGTTATGAATTTGATAGCTTTTGAGTCAAACATTCGAACTATCAATTATAATTTCAAAGATAATTCACTATGTATTAAATACACGTCTCTAAACTTGGCGCCGTGTACGTAGAGACATCCCAAAAAGGTATTTTTCGAGTATTTGGGAGCATTTTGCTAAGACATACGATGATGTGACTTGATTTTTCTTTACGGAGGTCTTGTATCATCCTAAAATGAAGAAGTTAGGCAAGTTTTATAAAGAAACACTACTTAGTTTAGTTACTAGAGATACGAGACAGAAAAGTGCCCTGTATGTGGAGAATCACCCATATATTGTATTATATATATATTTTATTTTTTTTATTTTTAATAGATTTGGTCTTCCAATCTGTCGGCGTTGAACAAGGTATCTGCGACTAACATGCTTGCCGTCCCGGTTCTACTCTACTCGTTTGGGGTGGTTCAATGGACGTAGAACGAGCTTAAGGCCCTTGATGTCACCACGCGTAAGATCATGGATATGCATAAAAGCTTGCATATCAATTCGTCAGTTCCGCGATTATACATTTCACGCCGTCAAGGCGGACGCGGACTTCTAAATCTCCAGTGTCTTCATAACCGAATTGTTTTAAGTACAGCTTACATCGTTGCGAATGGCAGAGATCCTCTCCTAAAGATGGTCAGAAACCACGAGATGATTAGCGAAGGAGCGTTCCTTTACAAAGCCGCGGAGCAAGCTGCCGAGACCCTTGGCCTGAATTTCAACATCAGAAGTGAGGAAAGTGCATTACTCCATCGAGATGCTTCACGTCTAAAAGCCGAAGTAAAGAAAGCAGAGATTAGAACATTTCACCAAGAGCTACTCGACAAGAATATGCACGGAAACATTCACAGAAATGTAGAAAAACAGTCCTTGTCAAAGGAGCAAACTTTTGCTTTCCTCAAATCATCAGGGCTCAATTCAGGTACAGAGGGCTTTATTTTCGCATGCCAGGACGGTGTAATCTCCACCTTAGCATACCGCGCCCGCATTTTATGTCAAGAAGTTCCCAGTGATAGGTGCAGAGCGTGTCATGCACACGCTGAGGTACCTAGAACACATACTATCGGGGTGTCCGACCCACGCAGGAACAACGTATATCTATAGACATAATGCGGCCCTAAGAGTATTTTATTACCACCTTTGTCGCTCTTACGGTGTTGGTCGCGACCCTGCCCTGCCGAACGCTCCAAGGGATATAGAGTCAATTGTCCGAAACGAGAAGTGCCAGATTTTCTGGAACTACGATTTTCGGGCAGCAGTCTCCGTTGCGCACTCGAGGCCTGACATTGTTCTCCAAGACTTCGAAAGACGAACGATATTCGTGGTTGTTTAACTTTTTTTTAAATTATATATATATATATATATATATATCCTCCTTCTCATCGCCATTATCATTATCATTATCATCAGCATCATGTTTTTTGGTCGTCACGGATGGAGAATTGCCATCTTGTCTAAATTCTTCTTCTGCTTGTACTTCTTGCTTCTTCACAAGCGGTTCCACTTCATATTCAGACTTCTGAGTAATGCATGCTAGATTCTTCAGTGGCGAGAATTGTGGATTTCAGGCTTCCTGAATAGCTTGTTTCTCGTCAGGTTTGAAAATCTTATGCTTACGATGAATTGCTTTCCTATCCTTATCAATCAACCTGTTACTGTCTTGCATTGTCCTTAGACCTCCAGGTACCTTTGCAATTTGGTGGAAGTCTCTCCCATTCTGCTTATGATTCTTTGCTAAGCAAGAGTATTTCTCATGTCTTTTCAAATTATCAAGTCTTGCATAAGTTCTGGAACAACTTGAACATGTGGACGTCATCGTGTCACTGACACAGTAAAAATGGCTGTTCATTCATGGAAGCTGAGTTTATATCCTCCTCCTCCTCATATTCCTCATCTTCCTTCACCTCATCCTCATATCCCCCTCGTACAACTCCTCTTCCTTCTCATCGTCCTCCTCCTCCTCCGACCTAAAAACAGTTGCATTTTTTAGACTGAAGAGTTGAAACAAGTTTTAACTCTATGGTTAAAGAAAATGCAACTGCTTTTAGGTAGTTGGAGAAGGAGGAAAAGTTGGAGTTCGAAGAGGAGGAGGAACAGTTGGAGTTGGAGGAGGGGGAATATGCGGATAAGAAGGAGGAGGAAGAAGATGAGAAATATGAGGAGGAAGATGAGGAATATGAGGAGGAGGAGGAGGATATAAACTCAGCTTCCATGAATGAACAGCCATTTTTACTGTGTTAGTGACAAGATGACGTCCACAAGTTCAAGTTGTTCCAAAACTTATTCAAGCCTTGATAATTTAAAAGAACATGAGAACTACTGTTGCTAGCAAACAATCATAAGCAGGATGGGAGAGACTTCCACCAAATTGCAATGGTACCTGTAGGTCTAAGGACAATGCAAGACAGTAACAGGTTGATTGAAAAGGATAGGAGAGCAATTTATCGCAAGCATTAGAATTTCAAACCTGACGAGAAACAAGCTAATCAGGAAGCCTGGAAGCCATAATTCACGCCACTGAAGAATCTAACGTGCATTACTCAGAAGTCTAAAGATGAAGTAGAACCGCTTGTGAAGAAGCAGGAAGTACAAGTGGAAGAAGAATTTAGACAAGATGGTAATTCTCAACCCGTGATGACCAAAAAACTTGATGCTGATGATAATGATCATGATAATGACGATGAGGACCCAGCAAAAAAGAAAGAATTGATACGGATTGAGGCGAATTAACATTTTTGTAATGCGCGTGAATCCCGTTTTCTGATTTGTTCGAACGGATTGAGACACATTTAGATGAATTGAGACAGCGCGAATTGAATGTGTGTGAATTCGTATTAATGCGTGGTCGAGGTCAATCAGAAAAAAATTAATAAAAAGTGCATGCGTCGAGACTTGAAAGAGCGATCCCTCGTGTATCAGTCCAGAGAACCCGCCACTGAGCTACGAGACAATTTACTAAACATTTACAATAAATTCTATATGCCCTGCACGTTGGTTTTCCTGTAGTTGACAATTTTAATTCAATAGGTTGAATTGTTACGTCTTAATCAACATAACTTACCTTATATTTTATTAAATAAAGATGTTTCCTCGTTTTAGATTTTAATGTGAATTAAAAAACTGGGATGAGGATAACTACGGTCTACAGAAATAAATTAATAAGATTTGAATATAAGTTAATTAAAGTTTATTAGAACAATAGCAATTTTACTGAGATGAAGTACAAAAAGGTTGATTTGAGATTAATGCAGCTGGAGTACTCTTGGTTTGACTTGCCTCTTCTCGTTTAGTTTTAGTCCACTTATTTGTGGTTGATGTGTTGCACCCTCTTGTCGGAGCTCTTTGTGGGACCCGTAGGGGGGTGAGTGTACAAGAATGGAGGCTGCGCTGACCAGGTCAGTGGATCTGGGCCTCCCTCGTTTCTTTGTTATAGGTGGTTTATTGTGTTTCGATGTGACGCTCCCGCACAGAAGTTAGATTTGAAGAAGATTTTGACGGGCCGAGTATTTGGGACCGGAGTTTAGGGTTTCGACGAATTTGATTGTAGTACTGGGTGTGGTTCTTTAATGGTGGAGAGTCTAAACTAGGTAGACTGGTTGAACTTCCTAAACTGGGCAGACTGGTTAAAGTCCCTAAACTGACTTCCTGCTTCCAGATCTGCTGTATTTATTCATGAGATCCCTCCTAAGATTCCCGTAGGGGTAAGTGGTATTAGAAGTAGGGATTCATCATGGTTCCAATCATCGTTGATAATTAATTGTGTAAATGAGTGGTAGGGATTTAATTATCCAATAGGCATCGAGATTTTTATGTATGCCCATATACGGAAAGTGTCGCAGTAGCTAGGATGCACTATATCCCTTCCTAGTCCAAAGGGTTAATTGATAGGATAGCCAATCAGTGATGAGGAATCGTAATGTGCCCAAATATGGAGAATGGGGCAGTTACCAAATATATGGTATCCCTTCCTAGATGACAAAGGCTGAGATATTCTATTATGTAGAGGGGCATAAGGTTTGCGTGTCTTCTTTGTCAGAGGTTCACCCTCCTACAACTGTCACCTTGATTGAGATATTTATTGCTTTTGTATCGAAGATGCTGGTGTCCCTTGCATAGGCATAAGTAGGTCAAGATGCTCAAATCATGTAGATGAGTAGTATAGGTACCAGCATTTTGTAAACGTATGGGGTTGAGAATCTGGTCTGTTCATAAGGTTGGCTTGCTGATTAATTTATAGCTCTTCAATTAATGTGTGTTTTATGGCTGTGTTAGTTCTGCAAATTTATGTAGCCCGCTCATTTTAGTTTAATGTACTGTATATGTGCTGTAGGTACCAGCATTTGAAGGTGTATAGGATTGAAGATGTGGCTAGTTCTCATGGTTGCTTCGCTGATTAATTTATAGTCCTTTGATTATTATGTGCCCATTTCTTGTGTTGGATAGGCGAGATTTTTATGTGTATCGCTTATTTTCGTTTACTGTGCTATGTAAGTGCTATAGGTACCAGCATTTTGTAAGCGTATGGGAAACAAAATGCAGCTTGCTTTTCTGGTTGCCTTGTTGATTAATTTATGTGTTTTTGATTAGCGTGTGCCTCTTTGTTGTGCGAAAAATTGATGCGTACAACTCATCTTGGTCCATTGCATTGTTCGTTACAAATCCGTTCTTCACGAATGATTTTAACAATGTCGGGTTTGTATATAATATGATTTTGACAATAATAATTGGATATTGGATATGATATTTCAGCTTGTTGTTTTATTAGTTAATATAAATGTTATGTAGTTATAATCAATTGAATATAAATGTTATATAGTCATAAACTATTGAATATGAATGTTATGTAATAATAATATATTGTTTATAATTATATATTATTATTGTAGAAGTCGCGGGACGTGAAACCTCCCCCCCTTGAGTTTGAGCATGGGAATGCAATGACCATGATCAAACTTGTTTATTGTAATTTGTGTATTTGAACTTTTGGGTTCGGTTGTCTACGTAGCGGATCTTATATTCTAGGAACGCACGCTTTTGAGAAAGAGGAAAAGATTAATTGTTCGTCTTAATATTATTATTTTTTTTTAATATTGATTTGGGATCTTTTCGTCTAACTCCAAATGGGTAATGCTTATATTCTTATGTAATATTTGTTAAAGAAACTTTACGTGAACAAAATTAGTCTATATAATTCTGATTTCTTCTGACGCCGTGGCAATCTATTGCCCTATGCCCTCTTTGATAAAATCTTTCGCAGGCATTAGTCCATTTATAAAGTTTACTTTTTCCAAATTTTATTTCTGGTTCTCGCTCGTTATCGTTATCTGTAGGTAATTGGTCATTACTAAAAAGGTATATATTGGATAACAATCTTAAAATCTTTCTTGCAGCATCGTGTTTCGCTGTTTGTTTTGAGACAAAAGGTTCGCTAGTTTTTGCATAATTTGTATGACCTTTAGATATTTCGCAAGTTATAACAAATACTTAGAGAGACGATTTTGGTTGTGAAGTAACGACTTTATAATTTAGGTTAGAAAAGTTATATTCGATACTAATTTCATTCAATGCTTGCAATGGGCTGACTGCTTCAGCTGGATTTATCCTTAGATTAGCTGGTTCCATTTTTACTGAAACATACAATATTTTTAAGATAGTAAAATTTAAATCTTATAATGAAAAAATAGAAAGTTTTATGTCAATGTTTGTTTTACCTAATTATGCTTATTGTTATAATAGAAAAGAAGAATAAATTTTTAATTTTTGTATTTTTTCTTTTTTTTGTTTTTACTAAATTCATGCAAGTGCATGTAGTAGGAATATAATTATTATACGTAAAAATATCGGTATGCTTGAGTAGCAGGAATATTTAAATTAGGTCGTATTTGATCGTTTGTTTGATGTTTAATTGTGAAATGAGCGAAAATATTAAATTAGTGTATTGCATAATTCAAAGAAAAAGAATTTGTTGTAAAACATTTTTGCTCATTTTACATGTTAGTGTTAATTTCGGTGTCTCGTATACATTCTTGTGTCTATTGATCAGATACTTGCAAATAAACATTACATGTAGATAATTCTCTTTTAGGATACAATAAGTATCTCGAACATGAATAAAATTGTTGTTGTACTTGTGATATTTTACCAAGGGAATGCCATGAATTTTATTCTCGGAAAAATGCTTTACAATTTGAAGTAACTAGAAGGAAGCTAGTTTTACAAAATTTGATAGGGCTTTCTGGTAAAAAATAGAATTTTTTATGTTTGGCATCTTCGCAAAGCATTATGATTGTTGCTGTTTTTTTATAGACGCTTTATTTTCCAACATGAATCTAAATAATTTTGATTTCCGTGGAAAACAATAAATACTAACTAGGTAATTGTTACGTTTTGAATAGCCATATGGATCAATGCCGTCCATATAGTCTGAGTGCACAATCTTTGGGCTTTCAGGAGTTGGAATAATTTCTGTACAGAAAAGAAAGAAAAGATTCCAACCTTACATAGTTCAAAATTTCTTTAAGTACGTGAATTCACATATCTGATAAAAAATAGAAAAATTAGCAAGGTGAAAAAAAAAATTACCTGAAAAAAAATTCTTGAGAAAGTTATAAGTGAGAATTGAATAGATAAGAAGTGATTGAATGAGAAATGAGTGAATGTATAGAATAGTCATAATTAATTTTTGCTTTTTTTAAAAATATTTTATGATTTTATGTAAAGGTTTAAGCAAAATAAATTAATAATCAACTTGTTTATTTCAAAGTTCTTGCAATTAATACTTCATTAGGATACATGATGTATGAATGTAGATTGGAAAATAAGTAAGACATTGAGTGAGAGGTAAATAGAAAAAGAGAGATTAATGTAGGTTGGGGTTTTAAAACAGTTTCAAATTCTAGGTAGTATAAAGTAGTGGTAAGTATAGGAGTTGAATATACTAAGATTAGGAATAGGGGTCTTCGTCTGAGGTTGCAATAGATGCTGTTATGGGGGTGTGGTCAAGAACTTCTTTATTTTGATTGGTTCGTAGGAAAAATGTATTTCAAAAGTGGGGTTCTATTATCTACTATATCTATCCCATATGTATACTCGAAATTTTAAAATAAAGATCAGTTTTGTGAAAGAAGTGATCATGAGAAGTACGACAGAAAAATGGATTATAATTAAGGTACAAAACTATTGCTTTTCTATCTTTTTTATGAATAGTTATAATTTTTTATTATCATAGTTTAGAGAAAAAAATAATTCAATTTGGTAAAATTAATGTCTTGCTTTAGGAGAATAATTCAATTTAAGCTAATAGATCTTCTATAAGGGGTTAACTTTAATTGATATACTGACAAATGTATTCTTGAATTGACGTCGTAGAAACTAAAGGAAGATGTTGAACTTCTGTGATATGATAAAAAAAATAATATTTAACTTTTTTAGAGGCTTAAGTTGAAAGCATATCACATTTTCAATATCTGATATAAGATTTTAATGGTTTTGCTGTTGGATAAATAACACTGAATTAGGAAAGCGATATTGTATGCCAAGACATATTGCTTCTCGATGGCTGGATTCTGGAAAATAAATGCAGACATGAATTAGTATTATTCAACATGTCTAATTCGATAGTTATAAGTCATGAATAAAATCTTATAAAGAATTTTAGCTATTCAATGAAATCTAATTAAAAAAATAAATCAATATTTGTAATTATTTTATATGATGTTGAATTTGGAATTTTATATAAAAAAAAGCATTTTAGTTAAATTTGAGAATAAGAATGAGGAAAAAAAATTATTTATCGAAGTTATTTCACTTTTTTAGAAGATTTTGACTTTGTTTCTGGTAAATCAATCAGTGAGCGCTTAAGTCGATTAATGTGTACGACTCTTGGGGAGTTTTTTATTTGAATTTTGACGTTTCCTTTTCCTGGAATTTCTAATACTTCGTATGGTCCTGAATATTGATTGTTGAGCTTTTTGATTTTTCCTCCTTCTAATAAAAATACTTCGTCTCCTACTTTGAATTCTTGAGGATTGATTTTTCTATCATAATATTGTTTTGATTTTTCTTTAGCTGAAATTAAATTTTGTCGGGCTAGTTCGCGAATTCCATGTAATCTTGTTACTAGATTTTTTGTATAGTCATCATACGTTTGTAATTTTTCATGTTCTGGCGGGGGTTCACTGGAAGGTAATCGAGCTAGTTTTCCAAAAACTAATTCGTACGCGGTACATCTTGTTGCTTCATGAACACTGGTATTATAAGAAAATGTGGCTAATTCTAACCAATCATCCCATTCTGCGTTTTTCTCTGTAAATTGTTTTAAATATTCCGCTAAGACGTGATGAGATCTTTCCAAAGATCCGTTTGATTGTGGGTGAAATGCCGTAGTTTTAAATTGTCTGATACGAAATCTTTTAGCGAATCTTCGTAGTAAGTTACTCAAAAAATCTTTACCTTGATCAGTTAAAACACCTCTTGGTGAGCCAAAAGTGCAAATAAATGTCTTTACAAATGCGTCTGCTATTGTGCTAGCTTGATGATTTGGAAGGGCACAAGCTACACAAAATTTGGTAAAGTTATCTTGAATTGTCAAAATATATTCATTTCCTTTTTCGGTTTTTGGTAATTTTCCTACGATATCCATTGATATTTTCTCGAATGCGGTTCCTGGGGTGTCAGTTATGACCATTGGATTTTTTGTTTTGACGCGTACCAATTTTTTAAGTTGACATTGTAAACAAAGTTGAATATATTTTTGTATGTCCATTTTCAAGTTCTCCCAGAAAAAATGTTGTCGTATTCTATTGTATGTTTTTGTCACTCCTTTGTGACCACCTAATGCTGATGAATGAGCTTCTACTAAAATTTCATTTTTCTGTTCTTTTGTGGGATATCGTGTGATTCCTGAGCAAATAATTATCTTTGTATTTGATTCTGAAAATACGGATTTTAGTTGAGTTAAGATTTCTTCCCATGGTATATTATTTACGTAACCAGTTTTAGCTATACTGATTGATTTTAA
>CAKNXH010037023.1:0-15955 GCA_932178445.1 Andricus quercusramuli | reverse complement strand
TTTTTTTTTTTTTTTTGAAAAACTCAGAACTAAATTCTTAAAAAAATGGTGAGAGTGGATTTTTTATTTTTTTGTTTATTTAATTTTTATGTTGATGCAAACAACGGAAAAAATGTCGATTTTAAAAATTTTATTTTTTATCTTCTAGATAAAATTTTTCTTATACGTCTCGTCCCTTGAGTTCAATGCACAAGGGTATCGGAAAGATAAAAAAATCGTTAACTTGCATGTTTAATTGTTATAAACAAATTGTGTCAACAAATAATCAACATTACAGGTTATTCGCCTTTCATGTATATTTCTGCCCTGCAATCGCTAGCTTTTATCGTTGGAATGATGCTTGGACATGAAAATGTAAGATTACTTGTTATTTGTTTATTTTATAAACAAATTATATAAACAAATGCACATTTTGGGTGATTTTAAGCGAAAAGAAATCATTTTTTCTCCTGACCTTGCTGAAATTACATTGCCAATGATTTTTTCTGAAAAAAAGTTTCTAACCCACCAATATTGGTTTATGTTATAAACAAATTATTAAACAAATGCACATTTTAGGGTATTTTAGGTGAAAATAAACCGTTTTTTCTTCTGTATTTTCTGAAATTATATTGGCAATAACGTTTTCTGGAAACTTTTTTCCCACCCATCAATACTGGTTTATTTTATAAACAATTTATATGAACAAATGTACATTTTTGGTGTTCTTAAGCGAAAAGAAATAATTTTTTCTCCTGACCTTGCTGAAATTACATTGCCAATGATTTTTTCCGAACAAAAGTTTATAAAACATCAATATTTGTATATTTTATAAACAAATTATGTAAACAAATGCACATCTTAGGCTATTTTAGGTGAAAATAAACGGATTTTCTTCTGTCCTAGCTTAAATTATATTGCCAATGCCAATAATGTTTTCTGAAAAACTTTTTGACACCCATCAATATTTGTCTATTTTACGAAAAAAATATATTAAAAAATGCCAGTGATATTGTGTGATGAAGTT
This sequence comes from Andricus quercusramuli, assembly GCA_932178445.1. Taxonomy (NCBI): domain Eukaryota; kingdom Metazoa; phylum Arthropoda; class Insecta; order Hymenoptera; family Cynipidae; genus Andricus; species Andricus quercusramuli. The sequence continues at coordinate 14,949 of CAKNXH010037023.1, read as the reverse complement.
TGATTATAAATTAAATAATTTGTTTATAAAATGAACAAATATTGATGGGTTATAGAATTTTTTTCAGAAAAAATCATTGGCAATGTAATTTCAGCAAGTTCAGCAGAAAAAATCATTTCTTTTCCCTTGAAAACACCAAAAATGTACATTTGTTTATATAAATTGTTTACAAAATAAACCAGTATTGATGGGTGGGAAAAATGTTTCCAGAAAACGTTATTGCCAATGTAATTTCAGAAAATACAGAAGAAAAAGCGGTTTATTTTCACCTAAAATACCCTAAAATGTGCATTTGTTTATATAATTTGTTTATAACATAAACAAATATTGGTGGGTTAGAAACTTTTTTTCAGAAAAAATCATTGGCAATGTAATTTCGGCAAGGTCAAGAGAAAAAAATTATTTCTCTTCGCTTAAAATCGCCCAAAATGTGCATTTGTTTATATAATTTGTTTATAAAATAAAGAAATAACAATTAATCTTTAATTTCCATGTCCACGCATCATTCTTACGATAAAAGCTAGCGATTGCAGGGTAGAAATATACTTGAAAGGCGAATAACCTCTAATGTTGATTATTTGTTGACACAATTTGTTCATAACAATTAAACATGCAAGTTAACGATTTTTTTATCTTTCCGATACCCTTGTGCATTGAACTCAAGGGACGAGACGTATAAGAAAAATTTTATCTAGAAGATAAAAAAGTACAATTTTAAAAATCGACATTTTTTCCGTTGTTTGCATGAACATAAAAATTAAATAAACAAAAAAAAATCTACTCTCACCATTTTTTAAAGAATTTAATTCTGAGTTTTTCAAAAAAAAATAAAACTAAAATTGGTGCATTATTGCGTTCTAAATGTCATTTTGAACCTAGATTTCCGATTTCACCCCACTGTGCACCGTAACGGTGCGGAGTGTTGCATGTGCGATTTTTTTCACATTGTTCCACCCTTTCAAAAAATTTAAGAAAAATATATGTTATGAAGGATGTTCTGAGGAATGTTTACGTAAAATATGAAGGTGGTCTCTCCAGAACATACCCTCAAAACAAAATTTTAAAAAATTCAAAATTTTTGTTGGTATGTAATTCTTGTCAAATATTAAATTTAAAAAAAAATTAAAATTGAATGCATTTTCAGGGTGATCATTGAGAGAAATTCTACTTCTGACCATGAAAAAATGGAATAGGGTTGCGTCCCAAAGTATGCGGTCGGACCTCAAACAAATTTTTTAACTACATTTAAAAAAAAATTGGAAAATGAATTTATGAATTTTTGATTTTTCATTATTTTTTTTTTGTGCGATAAACATTTGAATTTTCGATTTTTCAAGAAAAATAAAAAAAAGTCTTTCAACAATATTGTAGGTTGTTCAGAAAAAAACATTTTTCTTATCGTGCGTTGTTTAGCTTAAAATGTTCATTTTCGTTTGTTCTTTGGAATTTTGTAAATGCTATAACTCGGGTAATTTTTTTTCTAATAAAAAAAAGTCATAAGAATATTTTGTTCGCCTTCCTGAGAACTATTGATATCTGTCCATAGAATTTTTAAATATTGAACAAAAGTGTTCTCACAAATTTTCAAAATATGCTAACTTTTTGAATTTTCATCCAAAATGGCTGGCTAACGAACTTGACCTTCATTTTAGAACACTCGAAGAGTATACCAAAGCCCAATCCAATAGGTTGATTCTTTGAAAATTTATCGTGCTAAGAAACTAAAAATCTACAGACAGACAAATAGACTAACAGACAGACATTTTGTAAAAACCTGTTTTTTTGGGTTCAGGAGGTCTCAAAACGTGGACATTTGACCACCCGCGGGGGGTGGGGCGTCAAATTTTACAGAAATCTAATACCTTCTCATTATAGGATGAGAATGTTAAAATATTTAACTACATAGTGCAATTTTTAACCCAAAAGATGAATTTTCTATTAAGAAAAAAACAAATTTCTTACAAAATGGATGAATTTTCAACTAAAAAATATCAATTTTCAACAAAAAATAGAATAGTTTAATTTTAAGTTAGAGAAATAAGTTTTTGACATAAAAAAATATATTTTCAGCAAAATAGTTAAATTTTCAACGAAACAGATGATTTTTCAACCAAAAAGATTAAATGTCTATCAAAAGAAAAATTTCGTCGAAGAGTGGAATAGTTAAATTTTCAGTTGAAAAAATTATTTCTCAATAAAAAAATTAATTTTCCACCAAAGAAATGAAATTTCAAACAAAAAGGTTAATTTTCTGCCAAAAAAGAATAATTTTTAACAAAATACATGAATTTTCAACCAAATATTTTGTTTTTTAATAGAATTCTCAACATAATAGTTGAATTATCAACGGAATAGGAATATATTATCATGAACACAATTTTCACATGTTTTACTCTTGAACTTACATACATACATACATTCATACATACATACATACATACATAATTAAACTTTTATAGAAAAAAAAAATTGTATTGAAAATTAACTACTCTAAATTGGGTTGAATATTAAATCGTTCCATGTTAAAAAATACAATAATTTAGTTGAAAATTTATTAAATATGTTGAAAATTCATCTTTTTTGGTAGGAAATAATCTTCATGGTTGAAAATTTACGTATTTTGTGGAAAATTCGTATTTTGTTGAGAAAATTAATCTTTGTGGCTGAAAATCCAACTATTTGATTAGAAATTAATGTATTTTGTTGAAAATTCTTCTTTTTGGTTGAAAATTTGAATTTTTATTGAATTTCTATCAGGATTTCGAGGAATTTACAAGATTTCAAATCGAATTTTTTTTTCAATTATTCTTTAATTTTGGGTGATAAAAGTCTAGAAACGTGAATGCGTATTTTAATTTTTAATATGTAAATTTTAGATAATGGAATTTCAAGGAATTTCAAGTAATTTCGCAAAATTTGAAAAAATTCCATTTTATCGAATTTGCCAGGATTTCAAGAGATTTTCAAGATTTCAATACAAAATTATTTTTTTTTAAAATCATTTCCTTAATTTAATTCTCAAAATTTTGTTTCGTAGTGAATTTTAAAATGTTTATATTTTTAATTTTAGGAAATAAAAGTCCAGAAACGTCAATACATGTTTTAATTTTCAATATCGCCCCTAATAGTAAACAAACCTACTACATGAAATCAAAAATAATTTTTAAGGATTTCTATTTGATAACTAAATTTTGGATAGTAAAATTTGAAGGAATTTCGCAAAATTTGAAGAATTTTATATTTTATTGAATTTGCCAAGAGTTCAAGGGATTTTCAAGACATCCGAAATCAATAGTTTTTTAAGAATCATTTTCTTAATCAAATTTTTGAAATTTTGTTCAATAGCGGATTTTAAATTGTTCATATTTTTAATTTTAGGAAATAAGACTCCAGAAACGTGAATGCCTATTTTAATTTTTATTTCGCCCCTAATTAGACAACCTTACTGCATATAGTCAAAAATAATTTTTAGGGATTTCTATTACATAACTAAACTCTGGATAATAAAATTTCAAGGAATTTCACAAGATTTGAAGAATTTTAATTTTTATTCGGTTTCCAAGGATTTCAAGGGATTTTCAAGATTCCATGTCCAAAATTATTAATTTCTTAAAAATCATTTTCTCAATTTAATTTAAAAATTTTGTTTCGTAGTGGATTTGAAATTTTTTATATTTTTAATTTTACGAAATAAAAGTCCAGAAACGGCAATACGTATTTTAATTTTCAGTATTGCCCCTAATAGTAGACAAACCTACTACATGAAATCAAAAATAATTTTTAGGTATTTCTATTAGATAACTAAATTCTGAATAAAGAAATTTAATTTTTATTCCATTCCCATGGATTTTAAGGGATTTTCAAGGTTCCAGATTATATTTTCCACTGTAGGAAATAAAATTCCAGAAACATGATTGCGTATTTATTTAATTTTTAATATTGCCCCTAATTATTAATTTTTTTAAAACATCTTCCTTTAATTTAAAAAAATTTGTTTCAGAGTGGATTTCAAATTGTCTATATTTTTCACTTTAGGAAATAAAAATCCAGAAACGTCAATGCGTATTTATTTAATGTTTAATATCACCCCCAATTATTATAATTTTGAAATGATTTTTTTTCAATTTTTAAAAATTTGTTGTACAGTGGATTTCAAATTGTCTACATCTTCACAATTAGGAAATGAAAGTCCAGAAACGTGAACAAGTATTTTAATTTTTAATATCGCCCCTAATTATTAATATTTGTACAATCATTTCCTTCATTTAATTTTAAAAAATTTGCTCCATAGTGGATTTTGAATTGTTCATATGATCCACTTCAGGAAATAAAAGTCCAGAAATGTGAATACGTATTTATTTAATTTTTAATATCGCCCATAATTATTAATTTTTTTAAATTATCTTCTTAATTTAATTTTATAAAATTTGGTTTATAGTGGATTCCAAATTGTCTATATTTTTACCATTAGGAAATAAAAGTCCAGAAACGTGAATGTATTTTTATTCAATTCTTAACATTCCTCCTAATTACTAATTTTTTTAAAATCATTTTCCTAATTTAATTTTCAAAATTTTGTTTCATAGTGGATTTAAAATTGTTTATATTTTTAATTTGAAGAAATAAAAGTCCAAAAAAGTGAACATGTATCTTAATTTTTAATATCGCCCAAGTTATTACTTTTTTAAAATCATTTTCTTAATTTAATTTTCCACAAAAATTTGTTTCCACTAATTGTTTATATTCTTCAATTTATGAAATAAAAATCCAGAAACGTGAATTTCTTTTTATTTAATGTTTAAAATTGCCCCTGATTATTAGTTTTTTGAAATCATTTTCTTATTTTATTTTTAAAAAATTTCTTTCATAAGGTAAACGTCCCAGTAATCGTGATGCCAATTTTCTTGCTTTTTATTTCATCTGAATGAATGTAATTTTTATTTGCCATTACAAAATGCTAAAAATAAGTGAGTTTTACCATTATATGTTACTTTTAACACATTTTTGTAACAATATATTCAAACCATAACCAAGTTTCACGATTACTGGGACCGTCACGATTACTGGGACATTTACCTTAGTGGATTTTAAATTTTCTATATTATTTCACTTTAGGAAATAAAAGTCGAAAAAGTGAATGTGTTATTATTCCATTGTTAATATCACCCATAATCATTAATTTGTTACAACTCATTTTCTTAATTTAATTTTCAAAAATTTCTTTCATAGTGGATTTTAAATTTTCTATATTGTTCACATTAGGAAATAAAAGTCCAGAAACTTGATGTGTTTTTATTTAATGTTGAATGTTGCCCCTGATTATTAATTTTTTAAAATCATTTTCTTAATTTAATTTTTTAAAATTTGTTTCATAGTGGATTTTAAATTCTTTATATTGTTCACTTTAGGAAATAAAAGTCCAGAAATGTGAATGTGTTTTTATTCGATTGTTAATATGGCCCATAATCATTAATTTTTTACAAATCATTTTCTTAATATAATTTTCAAAAATTTCTTTCATAGTGGATTTGAAATTGTTTATATTTTTAATTTAAGGAAACAAAAGTCCAGAAACGTAAACACGTATTTTAATTTTTAATGTCGCCCCTAATTATTAATTTTGTTTAGAATAATTTTCTTAATTTAATTCTTGAAAATTTGTTTCCACTAATTGTTTATATTTTTCGCTTTAGGAAATAAAAGTTCTGAAATGTGAATGTTTTTTTATTTAATTGTTAATATCGCCCATAATCATTCATTTTTTTGAAATCATTTTCTTAATTTAATTTTCAAAAATTTCTTTCATAGTGGGTTTTAAATTTTCCATATCATTTCACTTTAGGAAATAAAAGTCCAGAAATGTGAATGTGTTTTTATTCAATTGTTAATATCGCCCATAATCATTAGTTTTTTTAAAATCATTTTCTTAATTTAATTTTCAAACATTTCTTTCATAGTGGATTTTAAATTTTCTATATTGTTGACTTTAGGAAATAAAAGTCCAGAAACGTGAATGTGTTTTTATTTAATGTTGAATGTCGCCCCTGATTATTATTCTTTTAAATCATTTTCTTCATTTAATTTTTAAAAATTGGTTTCATAGTGGATTTGAAATTGTTTATATTCTTAATTTAAGGAAAACAAAATCCAGAAACGTGAACACGTATTTTAATTTTTAATATGGCCCCTAATTATTAATTTAAAAAAAAAATCATTTTCTTATTTTAATTTTTAAAAATTTGTTTCCACTAATTGTTTATATTTTTCGCTTTAGGAAATAAAAGTCCAGAAATGCAAATGTTTTTTAAATTTAATTGTTAATATCGCCCATAATCATTAATTTTTTTGAAATCATTTCCTTAATTTAATTTTCAAAAATTTCTTTCATAGTGGATTTTAAATTTTCTATATTGTTCACTTTAGGAATCAAAAGTCCAGAAACGTGAATGTGTTTTTTTTTAATGTTGAATGTCGCCCCTGTTTATTAATTTTTGAAAATAAGTTTCTTAATTTAATTTGTTTAAATTTGTTTCATAGTGGATTTTAAATTTTTTATATTGTTCACTTTAGGAAATAAAAGTCCAGAAATGTGAATGTGTTTTTATTCAATTGTTAATATCGCCCATAATCATTAAGGATAAAGTTCCGAAAAGCGCTTACCTCCGATTAATTTGAAACTCCGTATACCTATGTATTTTGACGCGCTGATCACGAATATGATAGTCAAAATACCCGCAAATTTGATTTTCAAGGTCAAAACCCCAAAAAACTATAAAAATTTCATGTTTTTCCGTTTATTTCAGTAAATAAAAAAATTTACGAAAAAGTTTGAAACAAAAGTTGTAGATCTTTTAAAAATACATATTTTATGTCAAATATGTTTTTACCCTACGACTGATAGTTTTCAAGAAAATGGACGATAAATATGAAAAATCACAGAAATACTGCAAAATGTTCAGCGGTGCGTAAGTAGGCATTAATGCTAAAACAAATGGGTTAATGGCAAAAGATATGTTTCCACGAGACATTAGGGAACAAATGGGGATGGTATGCGTCCTACGTTATTTCTGTGGCCAGTCACAGGGGTGCCCCCCCCCCCATGAGACGTTGTAAAGGGGGTCGTGTGTAACCTAAGATATTTATGTGGCCAGTTATAGCGGTGCCTTCTCGCCCCCCATGAGACGTTGGAAAAGGGGTCGTGTGTAACCTAAGTTATTTATGTGACCAGTCACAGGGGTGCCTTCCCGCCCCACATGACGCGTTGGAAAGGGGGTCATGTGTAACCTAAGTTATTCCTGTGACCAGTAACAGGGGTGCCTTCCCGCCCCACATGACACGTTGGAAAGGGGGTCGTGTGTTACCTAAATTATTTCTGTGGCCAGTCATAGGGGTGCCTTCTCGCCCCCCTCCCATGACGCGTTGGAAAGGGGGTCATGTGTAACCTAAGTTATTTCTGTGTCCAGTCATAGGGGTGCCTTCCCGCCCCCCATGAGACGTTGGAATGGGTGCCGTGTGTGACCTAAGCAATTCTACACTTCATACCGACATTTCCCTTCTTTTCTCTAAAACGGTCAGTCGTAGGGTAAAAGTATATTAAACATAAAATATGTATTTTCAAAAGATCTACAACTTTTGTTTAAAGCTTTTTTGTAAATTTTTATTATTTACTGAAATAAACGGAAAAACATGAAATTTTTATAGTTTTTTGGGGTTTTGACCTTGAAAATCAAATTTGCGGGTATTTTCACTATCATGTTCGTCATCAGCACGTCAAAATACATAGGTATACGGAGTTTCAAATTAATCGGAGGTAAGCGCTTTTCGGAACTCCACCCATCATTAATTTTTTTTTACAAATCATTTTCTTCATTTAATTTTCAAAAATTTCTTTCGTAGTGGATTTTAAATTTTCTATAGCTGAAATGCTTAAATACGGTGGCGAGTACATACCTCACAGGTTGTGCGAATTAATAAATTTATGTATCGAAACGGGAGAAGTCCCAGACGATTGGAGAAAAGCGATTATCGTACCAATACACAAAAGAAAAGGAGATAAAAGCAATTGCAGTAATTACAGAGGTATCAGCCTACTAAGTACCGTAAGTAAAATATACTCAAAAATACTTATCCGTAGGGTAATGAAAATTACAGAAGAGAAAATATGGGAAGTCCAAAGTGGATTTATGCCAGGAAGATCATGTACGGATCAGATATTTAGCCTAAGACAGGTCGCAGAAAAAAGTTTGAGAGTAGGAAAGAAAGTCTTCTGTGCATTTATCGATCTAGAAAAAGCATTCGACACGGTAAATAGAAGTAAACTTTGGGAAGTCCTTAAAGAGTATGGAGTGAATGGAGGGCTCCTACAAGCAATAAAAACAATATATACAGGTAGTAAAGCGAGTGTAAGGGTAAATGGGAAAAAGAGTGAATGGTTCGATATTATGCAAGGCGTGAAACAAGGATGCGTTATGTCCTCGTGGCTTTTTATCATATTCATGGATAAGTGTCTTAGAACTGCCCTCTTCGACGAAAAAGGTGTAGATCTCGAAACCGTCAAGGTACGTGGGTTGGCTTTCGCGGATGACAAGATTGTCATAGCAGAATCAGTCGAAGACTTGCAAAGAATGTTGAATAAACTTAATACAAGCATGAAGAACATGGACCTCAAAATTAACGTGAATAAAACGAAAGTCATGGTGTTTGAGGGAAAAAGTGAGAAAACAATATGCAACATAGTTCTAAATGATGAGAAATTAGAACAAGTTGACAAGTACGTATATCTAGGTAGTCTATTCACTAACGACGGAAAAATAGATGGGGAATTAGATAGGTGCATAAATAAGGGTAAGCAGGTTATCGGTAGAGCAAGGTCCATCCTCACAAATAAAAACATATCAAAAAAAGCTAAAATGGCCATACATAACTCTATTTTCGTACCGACTGTACTATACGGTAGCGAGACATGGACCTGTCAAGAAAAAGACAGGAGTAAAATCAACGCGATCGGCATGAAACCTCTGCGCATAATATGCGGGAAAACACTGATGGACAAAGTACGAAACGAGACAATCCTCGAAGAATGTGGTACAGGGGAAACACTAGTTGACATATGGGAAAGAAATCAGCTAAGGTGGTTCGGACATCTTGAAAGAATGAAAGATGAACGACTGACCAAGCAAGTGTATAAAGGTAAAGTAAATGGCAAAATGCCCAGAGGTAGACCGCCGAAAGAATGGTTAGAATCTGTGAATGAGACACTAATACGAAGAGACATAAGAAGCCATAGAAATACAAGAGCCTGCATGAAAAAATGCATGGACGTGAATGAAGCTAGCCCAGCAAACATGGATACATAACAGATCTGTAACTGTTCTAGAACACAAAAGAACGCGTTCTAGAACAGGTTACTAACAAGTTAGTAACCAGCGAGTAACTATGTCATCCACCAGACTCTGTAACAATTCTTTAACAGTTATAGAACACTGTGACAAGCAGTTGTAACAATTCTAGAATAAATCTAGAACTCAGTTACAATGCTTCGTAACAACTCTTTCACATATCTAGAACGCAGTTACAATGCTTTGTAACAATTCTGTAACAGATCTAGAACTCAGTTACCGCGCTTTGTAACAATTCTATAACAGATCTAGAACTCAGTTACAATGCTTTGTAACAATTCTGTCACAGATCTAGAACGCAGTTGCGATGCTTTTAGCAATTCTGTAACAGATCTAGAACTCAGTTATAAATTTGTAACAATTCTGTAACAGATCCAGAACAGTTCTAGAACTCGGTTGCACATGTTCTGTACCAATTCTAGAACAAATTAAGAACTCTCTTTCGTGCATTCTATAACAACTTTAGAACGATTCTAGAACTACGATGGACATGATCTGTAACGATGTTGAACAATTCTGTAACAGTTCTCAAACTGTTACGCAAGGACTATAGAAAAGTGTTATGTAATATTTATGTAACTGGCTAACGTAAAAGTAACGTGATTTATATTCATGCTTGCTACACTACAAGAATTTGATTATACAAAAACGTATTTATGAGTACCATGCATGCACATACCAATATATAGATAATCAAATTCTTGTGATGTAACAGGAATGCACAAAGTCACGTTACACAAAAATTATAGATTAATAATTTACATATTGGCGAGCATTATGTCATATTTTATATCGCCCATACAGTTTCAGAAGCTCGTGAGCCAAAAAATTATCATAATAATAACATATATACTATAATATAATATAAAGTTTCTAGCAAGAGATCCAATTTTTATTCTTTTTTCTTTACAACTTCACAGTTGCAAAGAAAAAAGAATAAAAATTTGATCTCTACTGTTTTTGTGCAGTATTAAATTATTCGTATGCATCATTGCAATTATAACGAAAGTTTTATCTTTTTGTTCAAGTTTTACACATTTTTGTTAAACTTCTGTAGTTTTAATTTTTATGCCACTTGAATGTTCCTCTTCAATGTTCCTCTTCACTGGCTAGAAAACTACCAACATCTTTTGAATTGCATGGCTCTGTAAAGAATGGTTCAGTATTTGTAAAGTGCTTCACTTCTAATAAGAAGGTACCACTTTCTATAAAAACGTTCGTCACGAGTGCCACCTACAGAAAACTACCTACAGAAATGAATTGAAAATTAAAATATTTTCTTCAGTTCAGAACTCTTTGCAAAAATACAGTCTGCTTTTCATCTAGTTTTAATTAAGAGAACATCGAGTTTGTCTTTCATTATTCTAAAGGAACAAAAATTGAATTTTAATTTTAGCACTTTTTACATTATCTCAAACATCTAAATGATCGCTAATATCAGGTAATAATTGTTATAATATGTCTAACATTATAACAATCGTTATTCGAATTTGAACAAAAAAATCTACAATGAGGAGAGACAGACCGTCATACTCCACGCGGTAGCATATTGTACTTTTAATTTGAATAATTTTCTAAATGTGAAACAAAAAATTCTATTTTCAAGCATCGTATATTTGAATAGAAAATGGGAAAAGGGGAAGTTTTTCGAGAATGGAGGAAAAAAAGGGAATTTAAGAAAAGAGGAAAGGCAGGGGAATAGAGGAACCCCCTGAACTCTAATATTTTAAATTAAAATTTCACAAATCACGGTGTAGAAACATAAAAAATTTGTGAATATTATGTACATATCTTTAAAAAAGTTATGACATAAAAACATAATCATTTCTTAAAAAATAGAGCATGTATTTCTGGAAATATCGGCACATTTAACATAACAATTTACACTTTTGACAATGTTCCCAACAGTATAAATATTACATTTGCATGTAAGGGCTACAAATCTTTTAATGGCTTTTGAAACATTTAAAAGAGTTCGCTTTTGAATATTCAGAAAAGGCTTCAATTTTTATATTACACTTTTGAAGAAGTAAATTTGAACCAAATAATTTCGAATTTTCCCATATAAACTTATTCTAAACTCAACAAATTCAATTCAAAAGTATTAATTTTCAGGGTGGCCGTTTTTATCCAGGAAAAAAATTCCCGGTCATCAAAGATTTTTCCCAGTAATTCAAAAAATAGTATATGATGAACAGCAGTCTATATACAATGACAAATTTAAAACTTATTTTCCACGCCCTTTAGTGCACATTTTTTCTTTCATTTAAAATCACAAAAAGTTCCCGGTTTTCGGTCCAGAGGCCACCCTGATTTGACATGATACTAGTTTGAGAATTGTTCAAGTTATGAAGTATCAAAGTGAAATGAATAAATTCTCAAATATTAATTATCTTGAATTAAAAGTTATTCAACTATGAAAGGATTTCAATTAAAAATTAAATTAAATTTTCAAGTTTAAATGAAGGATACCGTCATAAACTCCTTCTCTATTTCAAAAACTAAATTATTAAATTGTTCAACAATGATATAGTTTTAAGTTTCGAACTATCCAGTTTTTGGTACATTTAAATGTGAAGTAATATTGAACTTGCTTAGGTTTCATAAATTACTAAAGCTTCAGTAAACAATTATCATAAGTGGATTATAAAACGTATTTACTGGAGCGCTCAATTTTTAATTGTTTTATTTTGAATGATCTTCTTTTGACATTATAATTTACATTTTGCTATGTTCCCAGTAGTATAACTAACACATTTACATATTATATAATGGTTAAAATTCTTCTAACGCTTTCTAAAAGATTTCAAAGGATTCTATTTTGGATATTGGAAAATATTATTTGTAAAATGAAAAATTATATGAATCCTAAATAAATTTTTAAATAAAAACGTACCAGAGAAATTTGTAAAGAATCTTTCAAGGAATGAAATAAGCCCTACAACATTAGAATTAAATAAGAATTGCAACTTTTACCACAAGAGTAAAGAGTAAGCAAAAACAAACTCTAAATAATTAGCATTAAATGAACAATTATAACATGAAATATTTTTTCCTGAAGTTCACCTTCAGTTCTCTTCCAAAATTAATTACAATTATCAATAAAAATATTTTCCTGGCTTTCAAAAATCATTTTTAACAATGCTCATTTTTGAACTTGAGATAACTTTGGTTTGTTTTTTTGTTCATTGTTTATTTAAAATTGTGCAACTATTATGGAGGATTTGAATTGGGAATGAATTATAAACAATTATAAGGTTTTCAATTTCAAACTGTCCCATTTTTAGTATTGATAAATTTCAAGTTATATTGAATTTGCTAAAGGTTTAATGAATTACCAAAGTTTCAATAAAGAATTATTAAAAATTTAGTATAAAGTTTATAATATATATTGGAGTGATCAAGTTTCAATTGGGTTATTTGAAATAATTTTCATTTTGAATTATCTATATTGAGGACTATAATTTTACTCTGGAGATAAAAAACTGATATTAGGATTAGGTTTTTACAAGATTGTCCTTTTGAGGGAAAATTGTTAGTGACTTATGAGTAAAACAATTGTTTCTAATAAATTTAGCAATTCATAAACCTTGCCTAATAAAAAAGATTCATGCCAGATATTATAGGTTGCAAAATTTTGTGGCTTATCCCGACCTTATACAGATGGACGATATAGTAACAGTGTACAGGGTGTTTTTTTAACTTGAGACAACGAAATATCTCAAAAAATACGCATCCTGCGGAAAAAATGTATGGATTAAAAACTTTTTATTTTCGAGGGGGAAAAAATATTTGTTAAAATTTACTCCACCCCCACAGGAGGCAGGGGTGGGGGTAACTTTGTAATTTCAAAAGGCAACCCCAATTTTTTATCACAGATTCAGATTCTCCTTTACGAAATACGTAAGTTTTATTCGGAAAATTTGTTTTGATTCGCAATAGATGGCGCTGCAATTGCGAAAAACGAAATTGTTGACACTACTTTTAGCTCTCACCCAGGAATAACGACGCGGACGTAGTAGTTGTCTATTCCCTTCGGGGTGCTTAATTTCGGTGAGTCCCCTTGCCTCTCACCATCCATCGGGGTGCTTGAACTTTTGGCAACGGGACAGTAAAAGTGATAAAACTGTCGAAAACCATTCCCGAATGCAGTTGGTTGACGACAGTCGATTTTGGATGTAGACATTACATATCATCGAGTCTCCACTGTCTACAATCTCGACGTCATTCCGGCCGAGCGATAACCGCGTCTGTCCGTGCTTAACGTTTATTCATTAGGAAGGTTGATTGTGTTTATTTGATTTGGGTGTGTTGGTTGCTTTCGTTTGGGTTATTGTTGTTGGTCACGTTCGTTTGAGTTGGTTCGGGTGTCGTTGTATTTCCTCATTACCTTACTTCATTACTTTTACAATGGAAATTCTATTTCAGCAACAGAAGATTGAAATGATTCTCATTTATGGAGAAAGTGGCAGGAATATCAATGATGCTCTCACGCTTTATGCTCAACGCTTTCCAGAAAGTGTTCCTTCACGCGCTTCTTTTTGCCGGGTTGTCTGAAACTTCGTCACTGAGGAAAGTGTACAACCGAAAAAAAGGAAGCGTCAAGTAACAGTTACTGGAGTTGATAATGAAATTGCAATTTTAGCTGCAGTCACTCATGACCCTCATGTTAGTACTCGACAACTAAGCCGCGATTCCGGAATGTCTCTATCCAGTGTTTGGAAGGTATTAAAACGTAATGATTATCATCCGTATCATATTTCACTGCATCAAGAACTTCATGGAAATGATTTTCAGAACCGAGTGACATTTTGTCAATGGGCGGTTCAGCAGATACAAGGAAACCCGAATTTCTTTTTTCTAGTACTCTTCACAGATGAGTCGTCTTTCACAAATCATGGTAACGTTAATCGGCACAACATGCATTATTGGAGTGTAGAAAATCCACATTGGTTGCGTGAAGTTGAGCATCAGCGTCCATGGTCCGTGAACGTTTGGTGTGGAATAATTGGAGATCAACTTATCGGTCCGTATTTTATTGATGCAAATTTGAACGATGAAAAATATCGTGACTTTTTAGAAAATCAACTTCCAATATTGCTGGAAGACCTAAGCTTGGAAGTGCGACACAACATGTGGTTTCAACATGACGGTTGTCCAGCACATTATGCTGCAATCGCGAGAGAAGTACTCAATCGCGAATTCAATGGACGATGGATCGGTAGAGGAGGTCCAGTAAATTGGCCTGCCAGATCGCCAGAACTTACGGCGCCGGATTTCTATTTGTGGGGTTATCTAAAGAATCGCGTGTATCAAGAAGTGCCCACAACTCGTGATAACATGATCGAGCGAATCAGGTCTGCTTGTGCACAAATATCACCAGACACAATTCGCAGTTGTGTGGAATCTTTCAAAGATCGGATTAACATGTGCATCGAAGTGCGAGGACACCATTTTGAGCACTTATTGTAAAATAATTAATCGAAATCAAGCAACCCCGTGGTGAGAGGCAAGAGGACTCACCGAAATCAAGCACCCCGACGGATGGTGA
>CAKNXH010037007.1:0-10947 GCA_932178445.1 Andricus quercusramuli | reverse complement strand
ATACACACGAACCTATGAAAAATCGAAAGAAATTTTACGGCGGGATTCGAACTACCTAACACCTATCGAACGCAACTTATCCCTAACAACTAGACCCCACGGCTAACTTAACATATTGAATATTTTGCACAAATGTCAGTGAAGAACCAAATTTAAATCCGCGCTCATTTGTTCATTGCCGGTGACCGCGACTCTATTCACACTTATACATACACCACTTCACCTGAGCGTCACTACGTGTTAACACAAGCATCCAATGTGACTGTACATTGTGAATATATAGATATGTAGAAGACAGTCAACGAATTCTTCGACAACTTATAAATCTGTTATTCGTTTCTGTGCTAGAGTTATTGTATTCCAAATATTATGGAATCTGGAGGACTTTTGATGAAAAATTGAATGATTGTCTAGAACTTTGTCAAAACCTGCTGAATACAAATTCGAAAACTGATGTTCCTAGATTGTCTTCCAATAATTCGATGACTTTTTTCATTTTTTCGATGAAGTCTGCGGTTCTTTAATCAAAATTATACGAGATTCTAAACAAAAAGTGGCCTATCCTAGAATGTTTGACTAGTCAAGTAAAGTTTCGAGAACTTATTTTTTCCGTGTAGGTTGTAGTAGATCATAAGAAGTTCTTAATTTTGGCAATCGATGCGTCTTGAAGACGAAAACAAATAAATTATATACATTATATGTACCTTTTTTTAAACTTCATAAATCGGCAATGGTCGGTTATAAAAGGTTTACCAATAGGTCAATTGAAGCGTCTGAAAGACGCGAACAAATACTCTACATGTAATATTGTCGTGTTTTGAATATCAAAAAATCTTTTTTCATATAAACAGAATAAACCATTTTTTTAAACTTCATAAATCGGTACTGGTGGGTCATAAAAGGTTCACCAATAGGTAAATCGATGCGTGTCAAGGACGCGAACAAATACTCTACATGTAATATTGTCGCATTTTGAATATCAAAAAAGTTTTTCTTGTATAAACAGAATTAACCATTTTTTGAAACTTCATAAATCGGTACTGTTGGGTCATTTAAGATTTAACAATAGGTCGAACGATGAGTATCAGAGACACAAACAAATACGGTGGATATCGCATTGTTGTATTTTTAATTTCAAAAAAGTTTTGCTCATATAAACAAGGTAAAATTGTTCTTTTTAAATCAATAAACACAAGAAAAAAACTACTTTTAAATTGTCGATCTACCTCAAAATCCTACCAGACCTGGATATCAATCGGAGCTACACTTCATCCAAATTTCATGATTGCGGCTCTTTTACTTTTCGAGATACGGTGAACAGAAAAAAGTTACACACACACCCGTACATTTTTTAAAAACTTTATTTTCGAGCTCCTGGGGTCGAATTACATCAAAATATGTCAAAAAAGTATATTTGATAATTTAGGTCATTACAAAACTTCCTCTATGAGGAAGCAATATAAACATTTGTTGGTATTTTACTGATTTTATGCTTAAAGTGATCAATAACTCATACTAATGGAATTTGTGAAAAAAAT
Organism: Andricus quercusramuli; assembly: GCA_932178445.1. Classification (NCBI taxonomy): domain Eukaryota; kingdom Metazoa; phylum Arthropoda; class Insecta; order Hymenoptera; family Cynipidae; genus Andricus; species Andricus quercusramuli. The sequence continues at coordinate 9,409 of CAKNXH010037007.1, read as the reverse complement.
GGAGAAAAACGCATTGTCCTCTTGACCGATAAAAAACGCATAAAATCAGTAAAATAAAACAATTTTAATTTCTTCAATCATTTAAGAGTATTCTTAGCAAACAAAGTAGTATGTATCTACAAATATTTTAATCTTGCGAAAGTGGCAAAAATAAAATATTTACAAGAAGTGAAATTGTTTAAACAATTAAAATTGGTTTAAACCTTCAGGAGTATTCTTAGAAAACAAGTTAGAATTTAAAAATAATAAAATCTGTCGAAAATTTGCTGAGATAAAATGTTTCTCCTGCTTTTCTTAGGTAAACTATATACATACTTGAACAACACGCATTATTTAAATAATTGTACAATTGATTCAACAAATTAATTTATTGTTATCACTGATTGAAGAACTCATAACGTCTAGAAAATATATTCACTGCGTGACTTTCGTAAAAAAACAAATGTTTAAACAAATTACAATTGTTCAAGCATTGACGCCTTTCGGCGACAACTACTTTTTTCATATGTCACTTGCTTAGAATTGAGATTCGAGTCACACTCGGGGGTTTTCGGGTACGTTGAATCCGAATCAGTAGTCAAAATTCAGAAATTCAAAATGGCGGCGTTAATATAGCGGACGAAAACATGGTATGTATGAATTTAAAAAAAAAAAAAATCCTGTACATTTTGGGCACTTTTTGTCGAATTCCCTCCGCCAACGAAGGGGTTAAATTACTGATTAATGATTATTTACATTTTAAAAACTTTCAAAAAGCGTTAGTAAATTGCAATATTGCGTAAAATTTAAATTTGTCACCAATGGGGTTTTCTTTGGGGACCCATAAGAGTGGCTTAAAGTCATTTACCCGCAAAATTTATGATTGATTCTTATTCGCTGATGAATTCTGCACAATGTACTGCAATACGGAATTACTTGTTGCATGTCATTGCGTTTATATATTAGATTTATAAGAAGCTGACTTTTTCCCATGTGAAATCAATGGGAAACTTATGGTCTTTGCGCTACGCCAGTAAAGAACTTCTCGACGACTGGACCATCATATTATTTTTATAAAAATTCAATTGCTCCTTCCCGTTTCAAAAAGGCTTCGTAAGAATTTACTTTCATGCGTGAGCGGCACTTGCTTTCCTCCGCGAATTATCAAGTCAGTATGCATTTCACCTGTGAAATTCGCGCGATCATTATCACTGAAAATATATCCCGTGCAGAAATCGCCATATATGTTACCGATTACCGACTAGGGCCTGACCCGATGTGTACTATCTGGTCCTGATAGGAAGAATTCTGTGGCCCTGACTCGTACCAGACCGGGCTATGTACTGTGACGTCATATAGCCTCTTCGCAGCGCCATCTTAAGCCATATGCGCTAGACGTAATATAATCACGAACATAACCTTAATTTTTGTTTTCCTTCGTGGTGTTGTGTTGCAAATGTTCTGGGAGTGTTCGGCCGTATAATATATTCTTAACACATTAATAATAAATGCCAAAATTAAGGAGCACACCGCGTGTTCGCAAACATCGTGCCATCAGCAAAATTCCGTATTTACGCGATGAAAACGAAAGCAACGAAGGTAAGTCTTTTATGGTATTACATTTGTTATGGTATTATTACATTTTGTGATATATTTAATTATATTGTACTGGATCCAAGTTCTAACCTAAACATTCGATTTCCTCATTTTAGTCAAAAAAATTATTATTTGATATTTTTTCGCTCGGTAGCGTTTTTTTTGTAAAACAAGTAGTTGCAATTTTGAGGTTATATTTTGGATTCTACGTTTAAAGTTATGCACGTTATCGCTCCAGTGACGGGGTAAGGGATAATATTTGTGGATTGAAATGAAGAAATGTAATTTTGACAAATTCAATGCAACCGAAGAGGAAGTGCTGTCCTACATGAGCAACGTCTTCTGGAATGCAAAAGACTGGGACGTTAATCGGAAGCAGAGGTCCAAATAACCATTTTGAATTATTTTTAAGGTGTTGTTAAAATAAAGCTCAATCCTATTAATTTGGCCTTTCATTTAATATTCTGTTATAATTATTTTGAAGCATTTTAATTCCTACTAGAAAAGTAAATAATGTGGCTAGACTCGGGTAAATAATAGGGGCCAGACCGGGGACAGATCGGGCGTTTGATCGGGCCCCTAGACATGGCTCCGAGGTGGCTACGTGTTTCATGATGAGTCTGGCCCTGACTCGATTTCCACATCAGGGCCCGATATGAACGAGTCTGGGCCCGGTCGGGGCCACGGCGAAATTTCTGCACGGGATGCAAGGATGATTTCTTTTTTTTTCAATTTATGGAACTTCATCAAAGTTGAATGAGGAAATTAGTTTAATTTCCTTCTAAACTCCCTTGCTTCGTTGCTAAAAAGTTATAATTTTACTTTGTTTAGATATTATTATCAACAACGTAAAAAATAATATCTAGGATCACAGTGGGTTCACAGAGCTGCGTAGTAACTTGTTACAAGTAACTTCGTTACTATTTTGAAAAATAACTCGTAACGTAACTTAGTTACGATATTTGCAGTAAGTTGTAACTTCAATTTTAGTTGCTTTGAAGTAACTTTGTGTTATTTGTATATCTCCTATCAAGAGAGGTTTATGGGTCAGTTATTATGGATAGAAAATTAATTATTTAGAGTTCCAAATAAAGGAAATTATTCTCTTTGTGGCGGAGGATTCAGCTATTTTGTTGAAAATTCGTATTTTTTTGTTGAATTCAACTGTGATTCATTTCGAATTAAAATCATTTTTGGCGTAAATAATATGAACAATTATATTTTTCGTTGAAAATTCATTAGTTTTGTTAAGAATTCAACTATTTTGGTAGAAAGTTTAGCTACTTGGTTAAAAAATAATGACTATTTTTGTTGAAAATTTAACTCTTTTGTTGAAAAGTGCATTTTTTTCATTTGAAAATTCATCTCTTTGAATAAAACAATTTCTGTAGAGGGTTCAGCTATTTTCTTAAAAATTTGTCTTTTTTGGTTGACAATTCAAATACTTGGTTGAAACTTGAACTACTTTGTTTAAAAATTCAGTTGTTTGGTTGAGGATTCATAACTTTAGTTGCAAATTTGACTATTTGACTGAAAACTGACCCTTTTGTTGACAATGTAACTCTTTTGTTAGAAATTCGTTTTTGTTAATTTGTATTTTAGCCTAAATATATATTTTTGTTCACTTACCGAAATATATTGGTATTCTTATTTAACTAATGCCTACTTCTTTTAAAACTAAGTTTTTATGAATTATCATCTTAGTTATTTTGATTTGTAAATGATATATTTAAGGAAGTGAAAAAAGTAACTTGAATTTACTGTATCTAGTAAATGTAACAGTTACAGTTACATTTAACGCAACTGTAACTAGTCACCTTTTTTCGCTAAATAACGTGACTGTAACTAGTTACTCAAAAAAAGTAACTTACCTAACACATACGCGAGCGATTATCAATTTGTTTGTCGAGCTTAATTTTTAAATTAAAATATATAATTGATATTCTTAACAAATTTTCAGATTTCATAATGGCTATTATATAACATAATAGAAAAAAAACAGGACTATAATTTTGATAATTGATGAAAACTGACATCTTCTCTTCAGAATTAATATATAATATTTTTGTACAGACAATCAAACCGTTGAATTTTTGCTATACCAATTTCTGACGAAAAACACTAACAATGCTAAAAGTTGTTCAAAATTGTTAGTTTAATTTTTGAAGTCAAATGATTTTGGTTTAAAATTCCCGATTTCCGGCAAAAAAACGCCAACACACCATATTATTAATCAATATTATAAATATTCTTTGAAACTTAATAATTTTTTATTCACAATAGCAATTTTAGACAAAAAAAAAACAAAATAACATAACAAAAAATGGTTTAAGATTTAAATAATATCTTAAAAACGCGAGCACAACGTAAAATTGTTCAAAAAGTTTGTATCTTTTTTTGAATTCAATAATTTTTTATTAAACGTTCCGATTTCCAGTATACAACGCAAACAATACCGAAAATTCTACAAAATTTCCGAACTGAATGACTCTGAATGATAATATGAATAATAATGAGAAATTTTAAAATCTTGGGATTTCTTGTATTAAAAATACCACTTCTTTGGATGAAAAATACTAACAAGACATGAAAAAAGTTTTTCCACATTGTAAATGTTCTTCGAATTTGAATGACTATTATTTAAAATAACTGATTTCCGGTGAAACCGTTAACATAACCTTATAAGGTTATAAATTGTTCAAGAATCATCATAATCTTTTTTGAAATCTATATCGTTATTTCCCGTGAAAACCGCAAGCCTAACCTGAAATTGTACAAAAAATTGTTATCTTCTTTGAAATCTAATTATTTTTTAGTTTTAAAACACTGATGTCTGGTGTAAGCCCCCAAAGTAACCTAAAATTGTTGAAAATTTGTGAATCTTCTTTGAAATATATATATTTTTTAATTAAAAATACAAAATTCCAATGAAATACAAGAAAATAATCCAAAATTGTTACTAGATTATAAATCTGATTCAAATTACGAAATACCGATTTTCGATGTTAAAGAACAACTTGACTTACAATTGTTCAAAATTTCTTGACTCTTCTTGAAAATCTAATGATTTTCTAATACAAATTTTAATTTCCATCAAAAATCCAAAAATTGTTAAGCTTGTATATTTTATTATTTTAAACAAAAATCATAGGAATCATATGCCAATTTGTGCGGTTGTGTCGGTGAAGTGTCTCGTTAATTTTCCTGTTTTTTCGGAGTGTGAGCTTTTTCGAGGAAATTTTTTTTTTCTCGTACAGTTAGCAAGCTCAACAAACTTTGTCCATTGGCAAATTAGAAAGCTGGATTTTGGCTGAACCTGCTTTTAATTATCAGCTATATTGGATCGCACCGGTGAGTGAGCATCTTAGTGACGTCATCAGCCCTCAGTCCCCAACTGATCCCTCTGTCAATTTACGTTTGTCATACGTTTTGTGTTTCGAAGTGTCAGCCGGCTTTGGGGGTAACAAGATTGTAAGCCTACTTTGTGTTATTGTTAATTTTTGCCCCCCTCCTTACAAGGGAGGTGTTGGGTTGTCTTAGGACTGCCTTAAACCACCAGATATAACGGACTACAGGGGCCAGAGAGAACCACTGCGATGACACACTGACGACCTAGCCTTTCAGTTTTACCGCAGTACATAGTCACATAGCGGGCTGCCTACGGTAAGGCGCTTTCGGGTCTTCTACCTTTCTTTTCTTTCAAATGGCTGAAGCTACTTCAAACCAGTCTTTTACCTGCAAAACCTGTAATAGGGATATAATGAAACTTGCAAAAGCCATTATTTGTAACTCATGTAATGAGGCATTTCACGCGAAATGCGGCGTTTTCTATGAAATTGAGCAGAAAAAAGGAGTTCTATTGGTGTGCAATGCTTGTCGGGGACTCTTTGGAGTTGAGGATGATATCGTAATGGGGTCCTCCTCCATGTCGATCCGCCTGCACCAGTCTGCTACAACCTCGAAAGAAAATTTACAAGAAGATAAGCAGGAAGATCTGGAGGTTGAAAATAATGGCACTCTTTTGAGGGATAATATCTGTCACGGTGGGACCCTCCCTGACACTCCTACTTCCGAATCAACCAGAATTGACAACACTTTTCACACTTCACCACAGGACCTTTTACCTAAAAAACAACAGTCTGCTGAAGATATTTCTCTGCAGATACTATCAAAACTGGGTGCCATTTCAGATAGGCTGGAAAAAGTTGAGGCAAATGGCTTGAAAACAAACCAAGAAATCCGGTCCCACAACGCCACCATTGACAGGTGTGATCGTTCAGTTGCTAAACTTAGCACTAATTACGAATCGCTGGCTGGTGATGTAAAGAAAATAACTGAGCAGAATGCTACCCTACTGACACAATTTGAGTCCATGAAAGCCGAAATCTCGGGTCTCCAAGCAGCTAATGCTCAGTTAAACCAGGAAGTAAATCGCCATAAAGGAGAGCTGGTTGAACTTAAGAGGAACTTTGAGAAGCGCATAAAATGCATAGAGCAGGCAAGCAGGGACAGAGAAGCGATCATCACAGGACTGCCATCCTCTTCTCAGGAAAACCTCGCAAAAGTTTTTGAGTCAATATGTAAGGTTATCAAATCAAAGGCAACCATATCAAATATTGAAGAAATGTTTAGAGTTCCTGCAACTAGTAAAGACCATCCTAGTCCAATCATCGTTAGATTCACTCACTCGAAAGCAAGAGATGAATTCATCTCTTCTAAGATTAAGAACAAAAAGAAACTAGAGCTGCAGGAAATTGACCCAAATTTTACAAATGGTATAGTGCAAGTCAACCCCAACCATCCACAAGATATCTACAACCTCCTGAAGGCAGTCAAAGAAAGGTTGGGTCCTGGGAAGTACCTCGGGAAAGCATGGATTTACAAGAAATCTGTCTGGATAAGAAACATTTCGGATGTGTCTTCAAACCCAATAAAAATCCCAGATGACAGTGACCTTGATCATTTTTTGTCGAAAGATTTTGCTGCGAAGTCATCCTCTACCTCGATTTGACGCACAGTCTTGACCGTGCCGGATCTTAATACCAGCATAAGCTCAATTCAGGAACAGTCCCCGCTACCAGATTACCATCTACCAGATTCTCCAGCCGCCGCCTCTACATGCCAACTTCGCCTTCAGACTCATGGACAGAATGAGTCCCCATCCGCGGTAATAAACTCATCAATAATAAACATGTCATTAATTCCGAGCGAAACCGCGCAAGATTCATTTGATTGTAATTTTGTTTCTGTAGAGAATCCGGAATCTCTTGTTGCAAGCTCTAGTTCATTATCGGCCCATATATCCATCGCTGCTTCAATGGTTTCTGAGAACACATATCATAATAATTATCCGAAATCTCTCTCTATCGGTTTCAATCTAATTCGCGCCGATCGTAAGAGCCTTGTGGCTCGGAGAGGCGGTGGTGTAGCTTTATACATTCGTGATGACCTACGATTTAAACCTTTAATCGAAAATTCTTCGCTTATCACGAACGATCTTAATGATGATATAGCCGCTGATATCTGTGCTGTAACGTTGCAACTTAAAAAAACGAAACTCGGGGTCGTTGTGGTATACAGAAGTCCCAACTCAAACTCCAACTGGGACGATGATCTGGAAGAGGCGTTGGCCAGGGTCCATGGTCTTTCAGATAATATAATATGCTTAGGCGACTTCAACATAAATGCTGGTGACACTGTTCAACAGGGTTGGTGCAAGCTAAACAGTTTGTCACGCTCTTTCGCGCTCCGCCAGATTGTTAGCGAACCTACACGCACAACAGATAGGTCGTCATCGATTTTAGATTTAATCTTTGTAAGTGAAGAACTACGTATTATTGACTCAGGCGTGATACAGCTGTCAACAAAATTCGATCATGATATGGCGTTCTGTACAGTTAATGTGAATGTTGATACTGGGCCGGGTTTATTCCGTGTTGGTAGAAATTACAGAAGAGTAGATCAGGGCGGCAGAGGTGGCAGAATGGGATAGGGTTTTTAATGCTGGCACAGTGGATGAAAAAGTACTTATTTTCTCTCAATTAGTCTTGAGTTTATTAGACACATTCTGCCCGCTCCGAAAATTCAGAATCGCGAGACCGAAGCCTCCGTGGTATACTGACTCTGTCAAAAAAATCTCAAGGGCCAGAGATAGGGCGCGGTACAAATGGCGCATTAACAAAACAGATGTAAATCATGCGAAATTTACCTTGCTGCGAAACATGGCTACGGCGTCCATGCGGCGTGAAAAGGCGGGGTACCTTTCATCCCTCCCCGAAAGGCCGTCTTCCTTACACATATGGGAAAAAATCAATCGTTCGGGAGTTTGGTCGGGACGGAACCAACATTCATGGGGAGATTTGCTACCCGACCCAACGGCGATCAACAATTTCATCCTCGATACCCTTCTACTAGCATCTCCATCGGATAGGGTCATTAAAGACTTTCGTGTGTCAATAAATCCCAACAGACGACCTGCTTTTCGGTTTCAGGAAATCGACCTCGCACAGTTGTATAAAGCAGTCAAATCTGTTAAATCGACGGCTACTGGGTGTGACGGAATTAACAGTACTGCATTCCTCCTATGTATCCCTTCGTGCCTGCCTTCCTTTCTGGACATTATCAACACTTCGTTTAGGTCAGGAATATTTCCATCGGCGTGGAAGGAAGGTATTATCCGACCTATTCCTAAAACTGCTCGGCCAAATTCTTATAAGGATCTGCGCCCAATTACAGTCCTTCCATTCATGTCGAAAGTATTGGAGAAAGTCTGTCTGCAACAGTTGACGCCCTACATCAACAACCACAACATCCTACCTCGCTTTCAGTCTGGTTTCAGAAAGGGGTTCTCGGCAGCAACAACTCTTTTACATGTGACAGACGAGATAGGGAGAGCCTTAGATTGCTCAGAAATCACAATTATAGCTCTGCTAGACCTGACGCGAGCGTTCGAAACTCTAGACCACAATCTGCTTTTGGCCAGGTTGGAATCAGAGGGATTCACCGGAAATGCGTTGTCCTGGTTTAGCAGTTTTGTTTCAAATAGGAGTCAGCGAGTCTCTATAACTGACACAAAAACGTCGCGTTCATCTTATTCTCTTCCAATAAGAAAGGGTATACCACAGGGAGCAGTTCTCAGCCCACCTCTCTTTTCGATATATACCAATGATCTACAAGAGCCCTTGCTTAAGTATTTATCTTCGTTGGAGACGGTTTCCCAGAAGAAGGTGAAGGTTTCTGTACATATGTACGCGGATGATACACAAGTATACGTTCGTTTTAAATTAGAAGACATGGTCTTCGGTGCATTAGTCCTTAATTTAGCTTTAGAATATATCGCTAAATGGGCACGGGAGCACGCTCTAGTGATAAACCCAGAAAAATCTGCCATTTTGCAAATAGGCAACACGAAAGATGTAAGTTTAAACATATTTACTATCGATGGTGTTCAACTACCTATCACTGAACAGGCAAAAAACTTGGGCCTAATTTTACAATCAGATTGGAGTTTTGAGGAGCACGCGTTATTAAAAATTAAAGCTGCGTATATCCGTCTGAGAAAACTTTACCCTTTCCGTCGCACACTCCCAATCAAGGTCAAACTCCTTCTCTGTCAAGCCTTAGTCTTGTCCCTTTTCGATTACGCATACACGAGCTACGGTCCCTGTCTAAGCGTTTCCCTAAAGAGGAGGATACAGAAAGTACAGAACACATTAGTTCGACCACATTAGTTCGACCACATTACACCAGCCCTCCGTGATTCAGGTTGGCTTAAGATGGACCAAAGATGGGTCGTGCAGCTCGGTGTCCTCGCCTTTAAGGTTTTGTCCCGGGG
>CAKNXH010037002.1:0-11833 GCA_932178445.1 Andricus quercusramuli | reverse complement strand
AGATCCTTACAGTAACAGCGTTACAGAACAGTGTGACCCTTATGTTCTGTAATTGTTATGGCACACGATTGTAACAATGTTATGTATAAATGTTCCCTTTTTGTTATGTAACATTTACAGAACGTGTCCGCTGGGAGACGGCTCCAAGAAAGAAGATGCTCTACTAACAGGAATTGGAATTACATGTCCTCCTCTCCAAATTTTCAAACAATATAAAATTTTCCACCATTCCACCATTTTTACCGCTGAAGCTATTGCTATCTCGGAAGCTTTGGATATTATCATAGAAAAAGAAATATCTCCCGCCATAGTAGCCTCTGACTCTCGCAGTGTATTATCTGCCTGCTTAAACTTCAACCACTTAGAAACTAAAAACTTCCTTATCTACAAAATCAGAAACCTTCTTTCTTATGCAGGAAATAACAATATAAAAATAAGCCTCTACTGGATACCTGGACATAAAGGTATTTTTGGAAACGAAGTTGCAGATAAACTCGCTAGGTTTGCTCTAACTACCGGTATACCTTTAGAGATCAGAATCCCGTACACTGACTTCTATAAATATATTTCCGATAAACTGCACAATCTGTCTAATACTGACTTAAAAAGGGACATCAATCGCAGAAGAGTAGGTCTTTACTATTTTTCGGAATCACCAAAATCTTGGTTTTTTAAGTCACAATGTGAGAAAAGAAGTGATATTGTGAATATTTCACGCCTTAGGAGTAACCATTATGCTCTCGCCAGTAGCTTGGCTAGAAAGAATTTGGTAGAAACTGGGGAATGCCCCTGTGGAGACTTTGACGAGGATATTAATCATGTTCTGTGGGCATGTCCCCGTTTCAATGAACAGAGGAAAATACTTGAAAAATCCTTAATTAAAATGAAAAAATTTCCCCCATTCTGTGTGGAGAGCATTCTCTGCGACCCTAACAGCTATGCTTGTCACTTTATTCTTAAATTCCTTAAAAACTGTGAATTGCTTGTTTAACTTCTGCTACCTCTTTACTCTTCACCTAATAATTATAGTTAATCATACACCTCATGCTTAGAGCCTCTCACGCCTTAATGGCATGTGAACCCCTAGAAAGTTGTGAAAGATACACACTTGGACACAACTAAATTTGAACCTCCCGCCTATCGCACACTATACACCAATCACGCCATCTACACTTGAAAAAATACAAATGAAATAAGTCTATAACTCGCCATGGCCGGATAGGTCTCGCTGCTACCAGCAAGAGACATCTACACTGCGGAAACCCAGATGTCTCTACAGATCTAGTGCTAAAGAAAATCACCACCCTGGCGGACCGGCCGAACGCAAACATTACGCTACAGCGTAACGGTAAAGTAATGGTAAAGTAATGCTAAAGTAATATGGCATTATAATTAATAAAGGAAACAAAATTAATATGTAAATTGTTGCAATTATAATAAAACGTTAACATTTACATTAAATGGTCATGCCGTAATTGCAACAAGTTGCTTTCTCAGCGTTAAAAAATAAAAAAACAAAGTGGCTGTCATTCAAGTCGGGTCCCTGCAGACTGGCAACCCACCTAAAGCCACGTTAGCGGGTTGCCAGTATGCAGGGGCCCGACTGCAATGACGGTCACTATGTTTTTTTATTTTTTAATGCTGCAAAAGCAACTTGTTGCAATTGCGGCATGACCGTTGAACGTAAATTTCAACGTTTCATTATAATTGCAACAGTTTACATATTAATTTTGTTTCCTTTATTAATTATAATGCCATATTACTTTACCATTACTTTAGCATTACTTTACCGTTACGCTGTAGCGTAATGTTTGCGTTCGGCCGGTCCGCCAGGGCAAAGAAGAAAGAAAGACAATTCGCTCTGAGCTCGAAGGGGAGCTCAAAGTCTTTTTCGGATATAATCTGACAGCCATGCAGTCTCATAAATTTCATTGGTTGAGCTCCCCTTCGAGCTCAGAGCGAGCCCAGAGCGAATTGTCGTAAACGCCACATTCCATGGAGTCGGATAGGGCTGGCTTTGACTTACGAGGTAACCCTCAATACTTTTAGATTCTTCTAACTTTGTGAAAAGTTGTATTTAGAATGAAAAATAAATTTATATCCTTAATTTTTGTAATATTTTCTTCTTTCTTTCCTCAAAAATCTATTTCATTCAGTTATAATTTTCAATCAGGGATAATTTTTACATTTTGAGAGAAAACATATGAAAATGGTTACATCGATTAATCTGCAAAATAAGAGTTATAAAATCATTGTTTACATAATATTCCTATTATGAAAGTGAATATTGATAAATCACAAAAATATACTTGCATGTTTCATAGGCTATGTTACTTATTAATACAATAAAATGCTCTCAGTATAAATTTCAGTTGCATTCACATGTATTTTCAAAAAAAAATTATATCTATTTATAATTGCTTTTAAATGTTGTCAAACGTATCGGCAGACTTTGCATAATTTTATAGGTTATGTTCGCATGGCAATACCATGATAAAATCACTTTTCATATATTTATTCCTTTTCCTTCACTTTTTTTTCAGAAAATAAATTTTGTTGTACTAATAAAAAGATTTTCTACAGTTCATATTTGTGTTATACTTTTTTCGCTTAATAACATGATTTCCCCTTGACGGTCATGTGACCGTCAGATTTTCGGAAATTGGTCACCTGATGATCAGCGCACATCACTACTTAAAAAGAGGTTGAGCTCCCCTTCGAGCTCAGAGCGAATTGTCGTAAACGCCAATTCCGTTTTGTTACCGAATGACGCCGTTGCCTTAGCAACGACGCTTCAGCCAATCAGACGCGCAATACCAATGGATGCAGGCGTCGTATCCCCCTTATGGTGAATCCACGCTGTTACCAGCTGTTACGCTGGGTCTTTCTGATTCATACGTCCATGTGATTATTCCTTGGTGGTATTTTGATTATAAAGGTAAAGTCTATTAAGGCGGATATGAAAGTAAAATACTAAGGTGATTTTTTGTCAGTTGAAAGTGTTTGTTAATTATATCAAATAAAAATGGGATGTTGTTACAGTTTGTGTAAGGATGACGCAGGACCGCAGGTAAATACTTTATTGCCGTTTTGCCTTTGTCAAACGCTGTAGAAGATTTATTTTTGTGTTTACATCCTGATTTACAGTTGTAGCATATATTCCACTGGTCGGCACCAGTTCTTTACTCGATGTAAGAATTTTCTGAATTTTTGTTGGTTCTGAAAGTTAAACAAAAAATATTCCCCCAAAAAAGTTAAAAAGTGTTACACTGCACTGAAACATGCACACAGGGATGTCCGAATTTTTTCTGGATTTTTTTAAATTACTTTAATTTTTTGGGCTTTCCGATTAATATATTTTTTTCATTCGTACACCAAGTGAAGATGTAGTGTAGCCACTGGAATGAGGTATTTTCCATGGAAATAGGAATAGGAGGGGACTAGCCACATGCTCCTAACTTGGGCGCGGGGATTGATTATAAGTTACAAGGGGGAGTCGACCATGCTGCTTTGCAAAATTAAGAGGAGTAAGTGAGAGAAGGAGAACAGTTAGCTCTTTCTCTCGCAATACCGGTTTAGCAATCCACGATGTTAGACCTCCCCGCTCGTTATTTCGACCCCGCTACGACATCCCTAGTCCCCTCCTATTCCTATGTCCTTGGGTATTTTCACTTCAACCACCAGCTAACTTCACTTCGTTGAGTGCTGAGGGGGAAAACAGTGGACCAAATCAAAGATATTATACACCTAGATGCGGCAAGTGGCGGTGGAGTAGGGATAGAATTATTAGTAGGGTGGGATAAATGTAGACGGCGCTGTCGGCGAAAATATCCCCAACCCCGCTGTGCCTCTCTACCCGCTGAAATACCCATCCCCTCTTAACAGTTGTGAGTAAAATGGGCGAAAAAGGCGCTATCGCCGAAAGGAATTTCAGTAGATAATATAGTTTCGTGAAAATATTCATGATCACTAGAGGAATTCGAAGTTATCCGGCGATCGATGTCAATAACAATCAATAAACAAATGAATATTTATCACTGTTTAATGAAATTATATTCCGTTCACATTGAACTGTAAATAATAATTTCATGGTTTTTGTTTAATATGATCCGTTTATCTTTTAATAATAATTATATAAAGGACAACGATTTGCATGTTATATTGTTCAAAATTGCAGTGTAATTAACGAATTATAATTTCGGCGTGTATAGTCCCAGCAAAAAAGAAAGAATTGATACGGATTGGGGCGAATTAACATTTTTGTAATGCGCGTGAGTCCCGTTTTCTGATTCGTTCGAACGCATTGAGACGCATTTAGATGAATTGAGACAGCGCGAATTGAATGAGTGTGGATTCGTATGAATGCGTGGTCGAGGTCAATAAAAAAAAATAATAAAAAGTGCATGCGTCGTGACTTGAAACAGGGATCCCTCGTGTATCAGTCCAGAGTACCCGCCACTGAGCTACGAGACAATTTACTAAACATTTACAATAAATCCTATGTGCCCTGCACGTTGGTTTTCCTGTTACGGATTGAATTGTATAAATCAACACTTGCTGAAATTCGCCGTGACGGATTGGGGCGAATTCAAGTGTGTATTTTACTCTCACGAATTCGGACGCATTGACCAATGTTGAAGCGTTTGCGTGCTGACGCATTGAAGTGTTTTCGCTGTCTTTAGACTTTTGCACTGTATTCGTACGTATAGAAAGATTCAAAATTGAAATACCGTCTTCACGAATTTACATGCATTGACACATAGGTCCAATGCGTCATTGTCGCAAAGCGGGATTTGCAGGGTTCCTTAGTCTTTTCAATTCAATTCGTATCAATACTTTCTTTTTTGCTGGGGTGTTAGAAAGACTTTAAGTGCTCGGAGAAATTCTCACGAGCATGAGAATATGCTCGACCCTTATCTGCTTTGAGAATTTAATGAGCATTTATGAGCATTTTCAATTAGTATTTAAAAAATCGTATTTTCTATAAATTTTGTTTCTAAATATATTCAAAACACTTTTTAGTTGTGTTTTCAAGTCAAAAAGATGAATTTTCAATCAAAGGAATGAATTTTCAGCTAAAATCTCCAACCAAAAATATGAATTTTTGACCAAATAGTTGAATTTTCAACCCAAAAGATTAATTTTCTACCCAAAAGACTCATTTCAACAAATTACATGAATTTTCATCTAAAAAAATTAATTTTTAACCAAAATAAGAATAGTTAAAATGTCAATAAAATAAATCTTCAACCAGAAAAAAAACAGATTTTCGACAAAATAGTTTTTTTCTCATCCAAAAACGATTTTTAAACTAAAATAAAAGTATTCAATTTTCAGTTAAGACAATCAATCCCCAACCAAAAATATGAATTTTTAATCAAATAGTTGAATTTTAAACCAAAGCGATTAATTTTCTACCAAAAAGGCTCATTTTCAACAAAGTATATGAATTTTCATCTAAAAAAATCAATTTTCAACCAAAATTAGAATAGCTATAATGTCAGAAAAATAAATCCCCAACCAGAAAAAACGGATTTTCAACAAAATAGTTTTCTTTCATCCAAAAACGATTTTTTAACCAAAAATAGGAGAATTCAATTTTCAGTTAAGACAATCAATTTGTAACCAAAAAAATTAATTCTTAACAAAATAATTCAATTTTAAACTAAAAAAGATAAATTTACAAATGAAAAATATAATATTTCAATTTGCAGTCAGAAAGGTAAATTTAAAAAGGAAAACGAGTTTTCAACCAAATTAATTAATTTTCAACTGAAAATGTAAATTTTCAAGCGAAAATGGAATAGTTATATCTTCAGTTGAACAAAAATTAAATTTAAACTAAAAACAAACGAATTGTTAACCGAAGAAATTAATTTTTAATCACAATGATGAATTTTCAACCAAAAATATGAAATGTGGACCAAATAGTGTATTTTTCAATCCAAAATATGTTTTCTCTATCAACAAACAAACGAATTTCAACTAAACAGTTTTTTTTTCAATGAAAGAAATGAATTTTCAACAGAAAGTAGAATAGTCAAATTTTCTACTGAACAGATAATTTTTTAACGAAAAACATTACATTTCTATCAAAAAGGGTAAATTTTTTACAAAA
Organism: Andricus quercusramuli; assembly: GCA_932178445.1. NCBI lineage: Eukaryota > Metazoa > Arthropoda > Insecta > Hymenoptera > Cynipidae > Andricus > Andricus quercusramuli. The sequence continues at coordinate 5,715 of CAKNXH010037002.1, read as the reverse complement.
AATGGTATAGTTAAAGTGAATTTTCAACTAAAATGATGAATTTTCAAATAAAAAAATTTAATTTTCGACCAAATACATGAATTTCAAACTAAAAAGATAAATTTTCTACCAAAAATAAAATAGGATAATTTGCAGGTAGTAAAATAAATTTTCAACGAAAAAGAAAATCAACAAAACAGTTCAATTTTTAAGAAAAGAAATGAATTTTTAACCAAAACGATAAAGTTTCAACTAATCAGAGTACTCTTTAACAACAACAAAAAAACGGATTTTCAACAAGTAGTTCAATTATCACTGCAAACAGATAAATCGGATAATTTTCAATCAGTAAAATAAATTTTCAAAAAAAATAAAATTCAACAAAACAGTTAAATTTTCAAGTAAAGAAATGAATTATTAACCAAAAAGATAAAATCTTAACTAATGAGAGTACTCTTTAACAACAAAAAACGGATTTTCAACAAATAGTTGAATTGTCACTGAAAACAGATAAATTTTCATCTAAAAATAGATAAGTTAAATTTTCAGTAAAAAAATTAATTTTAAATCAAATTAAAGTATACTTTCAACGAAATAGTATGTACGAGTTAAGTTTTCAGTTAAAAACATTAATTCCCATCTATAAAACATAATTTTCAATAAAATTAAACGAAATTTTCAATGAAATAGTGTAATTTTCAACCAAGAAGATTATATTTTTATCAAAAAATATAAATTTTCGACAAAAAACGGAACAGTAACATTTCCAGTTAAAAAGATTAATTCAAAATAACTCAAAACTCATTTTTAACCAAAAAGATCAATTTTCAACCAATAAGATGAATTTTCTGCCAAAATATTTACATGAATTTTCAACCAAATATTTGAATTTTCAAAGGGATTTCCGGAAAAAAATTAATTAGTCACAAAGAAGATTAAATACTCTCCGACAAAATTCGAGTTTTCAATAAAATACAAGAATTTGAAACTGAATATTTGAATTTTTAACTTAAGGAGTTAAGTTTTTAGTTAAAACAATTAATTTTTATCTCGAAAACATATTTCAACCAAATAGTTGCGATTTTTAACCATAATAACAAAATTAATTTCAACTTCAATTTATCGAAAATTCTCTAAGTCTGTGCAGGTTTTTCCTGACATTCCCTGACTTTCTGGAATTATCTGACTAGTAGCAACTCTGTAATTTGAAAAAAGCATATATTTATTTCACTCTAGAATGTTTTTGTAAAAATATACCCATTAATTATGATATATATTTGTTTAAACAATAAATGCTTTAAATTCTCTTAAATTCTCTATAAATGCTCTGTTCGAGCCGATGAGGTTCGAGCTTAAATGATGAGCATATTCTCGAGAGCATTTGCTCAACATAAATTCTTGAGCATTTAAGAACTCTAGGCGTGAATTTCGCTATTTTGAATAACGTAACGTAAATCACAACCGAGTGAATATATTGTAACTTTTATAACAGAATACACCAGAATAGAAAAAAGAAAAGATAACGTAATTTTTTTGATTCACTTCGACCTTATTCAAAATTGTTCAACTGCAGACGATTTACATATCTGAAATTTTACATTCATTGACAATGAAATTGTCCTTCCATTTTCTGCACTTGAAGTTGATATGATTTGATTGGGAAAGTTTACATTTGAAGAAATTTCAACTATTAAGCTTATATTTAAAATGGAACAATTGCAGAATTGTGCGGAATTGTTCAACTTTCGATACTATTGACTTTTTAATTTTAAGACCTTCAAATTGTGAAGTTGCACATTTTTTGTTATTTTATTTTTACGCATACTATGTCTAATTTTTAAGACCCTAAAATTATACTATTTCAACTAAGAATGCTTTCATTGTTTGAAACGGGTTATATTTAAAAGTTTTTATTGAGTGCATAATCTATATATTGGACTTTTATGGCATAGCAAATAATTATATTGATTAATTATTAATTTTTCAAATCAAAATAGCCGATCTGTCTAGAAACTAGTCGATCCGAGCGTTACAATCCGAAAAAGCGGGATATGGCCTAATAAACACTCCTAATTTTCAACTTACGAAGTCAAGTAACATATCGTTGGAATCGCCAAGAAACGTAGATTTCATATATAATATTTCCAAATTACTAATTGCAAAATTAAAAAATCTTTATGTTTTGTATTTTATTCCTCATGAGTAAATTGACCCCCCGCTGACATGGGTCGACTACAGACGCAGGCGAGCACTCGGCACCGAGAGAGGTGAGAGGGGTAAGGGTCCCACTTGAAGGGGAAGGTAACTCGCCCGGAATATCTACCTGCTTTTCTTCACATCTCCAGGTGTAATCTTCAAATTTAAAGGATGGGGTACTCGGGAAATTTACTAAAGCTAACAAAAGATATTGAGTAAAAATTTTAAGGACACTTTTCTACATTAAGTTTTAGGTTTCTTGTTCGAATTTTAGAATTTAGATCTTTCAGACCAGCCAGATATAACTGATTCTTAAGATTTTCAAAAAAGTTACCAAAAATACTTTTCCGAGACTTTATTGATTTATACGTTTCATCAAATTCTGCGTCGAATGATATATACTTTGAAGACACCATTTTTTGACACCTCATATATGTAGGGGCCGTTCAAAAAATACTGAATGCTTTTTCCTGACCTAATCTCCGAGTGATTAGGAATGTACATTGTCATTGAATAATTAAATCCCCAAGATTAACTATTTTCAGAAGTTCTTTAAGACGATATTGCGAAAAAATCAAAATATTTCGATTTATTCTTAAGTTATAAATATGTACATACATAATATATGTACATATAGAGAAAATTGTATTGTCTTTTTTTTCTGAATAATGCTAATTTCTGAAATTACAGAAAAAAGTCATAAAAATTTAAACTCGAAAATGATTTTAAAAATTATGAAACTGAATTAGTGGTTTAGAGAGATAATTGGATATACTTCATGGAATATTCTAATAGTAAATACTGTAATTAATTATAATATTTCTAACTTTAAGGCATTTAAAATGGGAACATTAAAAATTGAAAAATTTTAAACACAACCGACTTGAAATTGTCGTATTGTCTAAGACAAATAATTTTTATTTTAAAGCTTTTAAAGTTAGACAGAATAATTCAAAAATAAACATTTTCTCTATAAATTTAAGTTATAGTAAAAAGTTACGAATAGAATAGTGCTACGTTGTTTTTGTTCAGGGAATCGGGGACAATAAATAGCAATATTAGAATATCAAATGTCAATTGAAAAATTCAAATTAATAAATGTCACTTATAAATTAAAAATTTCAAAAAAATGAAACAAAGCAAATTTTTAAGTTTGCGTTCTGCATTCTGACATTTTAATGATTCGAGGCTTAATTTATTTTAAATAATTCAATTTCAATTTGTTTATTTTTGAATATTTCATTTTTACTTCTTCATTTTAAATTTATTATAACAGATATAGCGAACCTCAAAGCGTGCGTCCAGAGTTCTTTCAGAGAAATTTCTAAGTGTTCAAAATTATATCATTTTCAAACTATTTTAACTCAAAAGCAGTACAATTTAGTGATTGTGAGTTCTTTCTTGAAAAACCTAAATTCAAAAATGTCATTTACAAATTGAAAATTAAAAAAAATGAAACAATGCAAATTTTTAAGTTTACATTCAGCACCCTGAAATTCGAACGATTAATGCTTATTTTCTTTTAAATAATTCAATTTTATTTATTTCATGTTTGAATGTTTGATTTATAATTTCTTATTTTAAATAAACAGTCAAATATTGTTAAATATTGAGACAAACATTTTTCAATTTAAAATTTTCAAACTGAATGCTTAAAAAATGGAGTATTTTAGAATGCAATACTATTTTAATAGGATTTCAAATTGAAGAAAAGCATTTAATTATGAATATATTAATCAAAATGTTTTTGAAAATTGAAAAAAGGTTTTGAAGTTTCAATTGGATGCAAACATTTTATTAATTACGAAGCCTTTCGAATTAAGATAGTTCAATTTTAAAAATACTTAATTTACATTTACAGTTTATTAACTCAAAATCTTTCTTGTTTTCTTTTTTTGTCAAAGTTAAGCCGTGACTCGAGCCTTTGAAATTAACATGGTGTTTTAAATGGACAAAGCTTGATTTTCAAAAAAATGGAAAAAAGAGCTACTTGTTAATAACTTTTTTGTGAATTAAAGCATCAAAACCTCTTGACGCATATTCAAAGAATAACTTCCACCCAGTAAGTTTTAATTTTGACTCCCCATCCCACTTTCAAGCCATTGTCATTGGGCTTGGAAAGTAACCGAAAACTACAAAATAGCAGTTTTCTATTAAATTCATACTAAAAACGGTATTCTTTGGATTTTTTTAACAAGTATTATTTTTAATTGTTAAGGGACGAGTTTACAAGTATTTTGTAAATAATTTTTAATTATTCGAACAATTATTATTTGCTTAAGAATTATATTTACCTACATTATAATACCTACATTGAATAGTTTATAAGAGAATGTAATACACTACTATGCAAAAGTTTCTAGACCTATATTTTTCAATGAGTTTATAAAAGCACTCTAGTTTTAAAAATATTCAACTCTAAATTTACATCCGAATAATACACGAAACCTGATAAAATTATACGCCTAATTGTCGTAAATTGAAAGCAATATAGTAAATTTATTAGAAGTTATTTAAAAAAAATACAAATCTTAATGTTTCCGAAAAATATTAATAAATCAAAAAGCAGTTAATATTTTTTAATCTCTTTGCACTAGTTTTAAAGATAATTTTCTTAATTATTTTAGTGGCTTGATAAGATATTTCTAGAATTTTTCCTTCGATGCAATCAAAACCTAAGCTTAATTTAAAGAACTTTCAATATTGATATAAGTCAGGTTTTCATAACTGAATTAAAATAAATTAATAGAACAGTACTCTAACAGATTTGCAGAATGTTATCTTCAAAATTAGCCAACAAACAATTAAAAATTGGTTATTTCCGAATTTATTTATATTTTCCGGAAACATTAACATTTGACGTTTTTTCAAACAACTTCTATGAAAATTAACACATACTAGCTTTCATTTAAGCCCTTAAAACGGGTACTTTTATCACCTTTTATGCAATAATTGAGAGAAAATCTACACTTTATTATTATTAAAACTAGGGTGCCTGTTCAGTCTATTGGAAAATAGATGTCCAGAAACTTTTGCACGACATTACATAATAAGAGAAAATACATTTTTATACTCCTACATGCGCGTGAGTTATTATTTGCTTTGTGTAAGATGTCAATTTCAGTTAATGTTCACCGAAGATGTTTACACATAAATCTGTCTTGGGTCGTAGTTTAGGACACACGTGATGTTTTTTTTTTACTGAAAATTGAACTACTCAATTTTTTATTCAAAATTTAACTTTTTTAGAACAAACTATTTTTGTTGATAATGCGTCTTTTTCGATAGAAAATTAATCTTCTTGGTTGAAAATTTATTTATTTTTTGTTGGAAATTCATGTACTTATTTGGTTGAAACTTAGTATTTTTCAATCAAAAATTAATCTTCTGTGTTGAAAATCCATCCTTTTGGTTGAAAATTCATGTATTTTTTCTGAACATTTTTAAATTCCTGAAACTTTTTGAATTTTTTTTTGAATATTCAGGCGAGTTTTGTACAATTTTGATAACTTTTCCTATACTATGTTCCCTGGCTAATCC
>CAKNXH010036995.1:0-17564 GCA_932178445.1 Andricus quercusramuli | reverse complement strand
GGTGACCGAAATATTGAATTCACGGTTTTAGATTTTGGAATGTTGACTCTGGATTTAAAATCAGCGAACCGAAAACCCCCCGAATGGGAATTTGCAGTCAAATCGGTTTTTTTTTTTACAACTTTGGTCCGCTTTCTTGAATTCTGGAATATTGACTTTGGATTTCAAATCAGCCACCTGCAAACCCTCCGATAGGCTATTTTAAGTCAAATAAATTTTGTTCTATAACTTTTCTCTGCCATATTGGATCCGCCATTCTTAATTTTTTAATTTTGACCCTGGATTTGAAATCAGCGACCCGAAAAACCCCCTTGTAGCAAATTTTAGTCATATCGGTTTTATTTTACAATTTTGGTCCGTCATATTGGATCCGCTATTTTTAATTTTGACCCTCGATTTGAAATCAGCGACTCGAAAAAATCCCGAGTAGCATTATTTAGTCAAATCGGGTTCCTTTTACAATTTCGGTCCGCCATATGGATTCGCCATTTTGAATTTTTGAATTTTGACCCCTGATTTGGAATCAGCGACCTGAAAAACCACCTTGTAGCAAATTTCCGTCAGATCGGTTTCGTTTTACAATTTTAGTCTGCCAACTCTTCAACACAGATTTTCAAGGTCATCTTTTTTTTTTTTGACTTGCACTATAATTTTTCTATATTCGGAAAGTTTTTTTCTTTAATTAAAAAATATATATCCCTCTAGGTCATTCCGATCCAAAGTTCTACGATTTTGAAACAGAATTTCAGAAAAGGTCCACTGTGTGGCGTAACTCTAGTGATTTTAAGAATGTTGAAAAATTTGTTGGGCACCAAATGTCTCTTATATAACATTATAATTTCACAACTTTCCATTAAAATCGGACGACCATTTTTTCAGATCATCATACTTCTGACGAATACTGGACCGCATATGTTTCATAATTTATATTAGAAATTTATGTTTTTTTTTTGGACGGTTCTATAGATCAACACTAATGATAACTTACTGACCCTTGGTGTGAATTTAAACAATTTCACCTGAGCCTCTTCGGAAAATTCTAGTCCTTTAGTTCTGAAACTTTTTCTGCAAGTCAGTTCATTAATATTACGTAGGTGCATGTATGCACAGTACAAGTAATACGCGGACGTTGTTTGTATCCACATAGCATTCATCAGGAAACTACTAACATTAGGTTTAATTAAAGCAGACATCAAACCGTTAGAGTGTATGAGTCCTTGTAACAGGAAATGCATATTTCATGTATAATATGTAAATAAAGTGCTCGGCACGTCTTACGCCTGCGTGCATGCATACATTTTGCACATTTGTTTAAAGAAAAAAATAGCCGCACCAACTGAGCTACGTGACTTTCTCCAAAATTACGCATATCATGCATATCGCCTGCATCGCACGTGCTGAGTTTGAGTTTGCCTTTTATCTCCATATGTGCAGAAAGTAAACCTTGACTGCCTACACGAGCATAGAGCTTTTGTCTATCAACGCTTCGTGGTACTATTGATGGTGCAGTAAACGTAGGAATGGCTCAGTTGCAAACGCATTTTCTGTTTCACAAGGATAAAAAGTAGTAAATTTTCTTCTACAAAAAAGAAAGAAGAATCATTCGAACGAAAAAGCAAGAAAGTTATCCAATGCATATGATAATGCCTTCACTTTTATATAGTTATGTTATCATATAGAAGCATCTTTCACACATCAAAATTGCACAATTCCATACATTCTTATAATTTAAACAGGTTTCATCGGAAAATGATTAAACTATATCTTAAAATAAATATATGAAGGGATACAAATTTTAGAGGAGAAATAAGCTAATAAGGGATACGAAAGATAAGAAACGGATAGAAATTTATAGACCCATCCCACTTTCATTTTTAATTCGTAATGTCAATGTTTCTGTCATGTTTCATGTCCCTAGTGGAAATTGCCCTTCTCAACTGTTGGTCCTATTTGACCCTTTGTTCGTCACTAAAAAATTCTTAATCCGATCACCGGAGTACAAGATTATCATTGAATATTCAGGAGATCTGTTAGAACGAATTATTGAAAACATGTTGACTTCTAACGTTAATTCTTCTCTAGAAACTTCTATAAAAAATTGTCAACTTTATGCGTTTGCTCTAACACTATGTACTGTAGCTAGTTGCCTGTACAGAAAAGATTATCTTAAATCATGAAAAATTTTGATGCAATATTATTAGTTAATTTTATGAACAAATGCACAGCGAGTACATTTATAGGGAGATAGATATACTTTTTCCAATTGCTTTCAAATTATACCTATAACAATATTTATTGATGACTTATTATCTAAACAAATACACATTGAGCAGATTCGTAGGCAGAAGGAGATCGTTTTTTTCTTTGAATTATCTTCAAATTATATTAACAGTTACGGTTACGATTAAAATGAGTCATGTATTTGTACATCTTGTTAAGAAATTATTGATATTGCTCATTTGTTTATATAATTTTCTTATAACATTGGTAAATAATATCAGGTGACAAGGATTCATTAGTGAACATCACTCTAATAATATTATCAAAGTTATCAGTTAATATTACTGAGAGATAACTGAACAAGAAAACGATTTCATTGTGTCCTTGAATGCACTTGCAGTGCATTTGTTTATATAATTTGTTTATTATCATCATTATCATTGTTATACCCCTAAGCCATTTTCCTTTCGGGGTAGGCGTGACTCGCTGAGTAGGAAAGTAGTAGTGTTGGGAAGGAGGTATGGATTTCTTAGATTGAACTAGAATTCTGTGTTATTTATTTAAATAACACGTTCGTTCCGCAACACTGCTCCGACCCAGACTGCTGATCAATCTCTTCAGCGATCACCCCAAGTGAAGAGCTTCAAAAGGTTGTTTTGTGAGGTTCCCCACTCGGGCCCATTAGTATCCAAGGTATTTTGTTTCAGACGTCATTCACTCTACTCACATTCTTTTTATAAACTAAATGTCGCCACAATTTTCCGTCCTGGCATACTTCTCCAGGTTCATTCACGTCCATGCATTTTTCATGCAATCTCTCCTGTTTCTATGGCTTCTTTCGTCTTTTCGGATCAAGATCTCATTCACACATTCTTTATACACTTGTTTCGTTGGACCTTCATCTTTCATTCATTCAACGTGTCCGAATCATCTTAACTGCTCATGCTTTCTTTCCCATGTGTCAACTATTGTCTCTTTTGCACCACATTATTTGAGGAATATTACATGCCAATCGCGTAAATTATACTGTTATCATTTTCTTGACAGATCCATACCTCGCTACCGTATAGCACAGTCGGTACAAATATAGAATTAGGTATTGCCATATTAGCCTTTTTTTAAATATATTTTCACTTCTGAGAATGAACCCTCCTCTGCCAATAACCTTCTGACCCTCGTGTATGCGTCTATCTAACTCCCCATCTATCTTCCCGTCACTAGTGAATAGGCTATCTAGGCATATGTACTCGTCAAGTTCTTCTAATCTCTCATCATTTAGGACAATGTTCCACATTGTTTTCTCACATTTTTCTTCAAGCACTATGATTTTTTTTAATTCGCGTTAATTTTGAGGCCCATGCTCTTCATGCTTGTATTTAGTTTGCTCAAGATTCTTTGCAAGTCTTAGATTTACTCCGCTATAACAACCTTGTCATCTGCTGAAGCTAACCCACTTACCCTCATTGCCTCGAGATCTACAGCTTCTTCGTTGAAGAGGGCCATTATTAGACACTTATCCATAAGTATGATAAATCGCCATGAAGACATAACGCATCCTTGTTTCAAGCCTTGTATAATATCGAGTCAGTCACTCAGTTTTCCATCAACCCTTATACTCACTTTACCGCCTGCATATATTGTTTCTATTGCTTGTAGAAGCAGGACCATTTCGCTGGCCCACTTTTTTTGGGCCAAATATTCAATGCAGAATTTGTTCAAATTGGTTCAACCAAAATTATAATTTGTGCAACACCGGAAGTACCTGATAACTCAAAAAAACACTGGCAGGGCCAGCGAAACGTTTCGTTGGCCTCGACATTGTCCAAATTCAGCCAAGGAAACGTTTCGCTAGCCCAGCCATAGTTTTTGCAGCATAGGGGGTATTTTTTAGGGGTTGAAGTTGGCTGCGCAAATTTGAACAAATTGAGACGAAAATAATACGCTTATATGAAGTTGATTTTGGATAATGTCGGGTTCAGCGAAACGTTTTGCTGGCCTTACCATTGTGTTTGTCGCATGGGGGTAGTTTTTAGGGGTTGAATTTGGTTGCACTAATGTGAACAAATTCATGCAAGAATATTGCGCCCATATAAAGTTGGTTTTGGACAGTGTCGCGGCTGGAGAAATATTTCGCTGGCTCTGCCATGATGTTTGCTGCATAAGGGATAGTTTTTGGGGGTTGAAGTTGGTTGCACAAATTTGAACAAATTGAGACGAAAATAATACGCTCACATAAACTTGAACTTGGATTATGTCGGGGCCAGCGAAACGTTATTCTGGCCCCGCCAGTGTTTTTTTGAGTTATCAGGTACTTCCGGTGTTACACAAATTCTAATTTTGGTTGAACAAATTTGAACAAATTCTGCACTAAATATTTGGCCCAAAGAAAGTTTGATTCGCGTGGGTGGTGGGCCCAGCGAAATGGTCCTTGTAGAAGCCATCCACTGACTTCGTATTCTTTAAGGACTTCCCAAAGTTTACTTCTATACCTTGTCAAATCCTTTTTCTAGGTCAACAACAACACAGAAAACTTTCGTTCCTACTCTCAAACTTTTTGCTGTGATCTATCTTGAGCTTAATATTCGATCCGTACATGATCTTCCTGGCATAAATCCACTTTGAAATTGCCATATCTTTTCTTCTGTTATTTTCATTACCCTGAGGGGAAATTTTTCTGAGTATATTTTACTTACGATAATCAATAAGCTGATACCTCTGTAATTATTGCAGTTGCTTTTATCTCCCTTTCTTTTGTATATTTGTACGATAATCGCTTTTCTCCATTCGTCTGGGACTTTCCCCATCTCGATACATACATACGCAAATAATTTCGCAGAGAAAATTTTTGTATCAATATCACGTTATTGATATAATTAATCATACTCAAGGCAAAAATATACTATGAAAACGAAAAATCCATAATTTCAATAGTTTGTTGATGTTATTTGTTTATTTGAGACCCCCTGATTCAGAAAAACTGGTTTTCATGAAAATGTCTACCTGTATGTCTCTCGTACTGTCTATAGTGTGATGACGCGATAACTACTGAAGACATTTTTTAATTAGAATCTCCGTCGGTAAACTCTATTTTGGTCCAAAAATATCGTTTAAGTTCGTTAGCCAGCCTTCTACCGCCAACATTCATGGTTTTAGCCATGACAAATAAAATATGTGAAATAAAAATCACCTTCCCAGGAAATATCACAAATACACGATAAATATAGTTCATGAGAAAATTAAGAAATCAAATTTATATATGAACAACACAAACTAAGAAGAATACTCCAAATTCAAAGTTTCTTGCCTGAAAATGACCTAGGAAATTTCTCTGAACCATTTTTTAATAGCACCCATAGTTTGGCCATGAAATTAGAATTTTTACATTTTCATCATTCATGATGGAAGGTATAAGACTTGTGTCCATTGCGACCCACCTAGTTTTCATCAATTCTGAAAGTTTTGAAACACCCTCAGTCAAAAAAAAAATAGTTGTTAGGAACAAGTCTGTTTCGAAGGAATTTTCTAATCAGATTTTCCTTTGGTACATTCTTTAGTGGTTTAAAAAGAGAGGTAAGTTTGATAGCCAGCTATCTCCCACTAATATTTATGATTTTAGCGATCAATTACAGTTAATGAAGATTATTGCAAAATAAGTAATACAATAATAAATATTAGAACTATCATAAACAATAACCTAGGAACTCCTCAGTTGACTGCGGGGAAAGGAGGTGTTACCTCTACTTGGCGCGTCCCCAGGTGGCGGATAGGGGAATGCTCGCTGTAAACAGACGGTATGGCTGAAATAAAATAGGCTTCGCAGACCAAACACACTGGGTGAAGGATACACCGAGAAAAAACCACGATTTTTTCCTGCTGTGGCCCACTGGGAGTGTTCCGAAACACGTCTGCCTAACCCGCTGACGTGGCGAGGGGCTAATGTCTGCCTGCACTGCCGAGGTGTGAGCTGCAGTAAGGATCAGAAGCCAGCCCCTTCAGGCCTTGATCAGGGAGTGCGTGGTGGCTGCAGAGGTCGGAATCTGCAGTGCCCCGGGCGAGTTCCAGTTCGGCCGTGTTGGTCGGGACTGGTTAAACGAAGGCTGGGCCTCAGGAAACTGGGGTAGAACTTAGGTCCGAGGGTATACCCGTTCCCAGCTATTTCGGCCCGCCACTCCACGAACGATGCGCTGGCGAGCGAACTTTCATGGAGAAACTCATCCCAAACCAAGTAGAATTAAGGACACAAGACACAAGCGTGGAAGACTGCCTAAACATGGTGACCAAGGACGAAAGCAGCTACAAAAATCCGTTTTCCAGGAACTCGCTCGTAGAACGGACAACCCCTGCTGTGAGAACTCGATCGCTACCGGACATTCCGAGTTCTCCAGAATTCCTGGAATCTCAATCCCCTGCAGAGCGCAAAGAACTGAGGATCCACCGGAGAGTGAGAGGAAAAATTATGCGTCTGACGGACAGGCCTTTAAGACACTAGTCCAGAAAATGTGCAAAAACATCAAAGAGTTGGACAAGGCCATCAAAGAGACATATAACGAAAAAAAGGAGACCTTGGAGATGAGTGGCGTGCTTTTTTTGCTTAGTCAACAACTGCTGAGCAAATCAATGAGAGACTGGTTATCTGAGGCAGTGAGGTCGCACGAACGTAAAGACATGTTGGAGGCGATGCAGAAGGAGAATCAAAGGCTGAGAGCGGAACTAGAACTCCTCAAGGCCGAACAAGAGAAAGAAACATGGAAACTGCCAGATAGTAGGATATCGTGTGAAGGATGCATTAGGGCCTTAAAACTGGGAGAAATTAGAAGAGAGCTTAGAAGAAATGGCACTTCCGAAGCCTACCAAAGAGCTATCGAGGCCTCCTGGGACCAGGATGTATGTCGAAATGTACGAGTATGTGAGGGAAGTGTGTTGGAGTCACCAACTGACGCAGTCATTGTTCTGCCATGCAATAAAAGCAACACATCCGAACAAAGGGCAGTGGAGAAAGCTATTGCCAAAACTGGTGGCAAAGCAGGCCTGAAAAAGCAGGGTAAGGTGAAGGGAGATGTTGTCCGTATGACCTTCACAATGAGTTTTCCCCTCGATACAGATGAGCTGGAAGAAGAAAGCAGGGCTATATGCTACCCTATAATCTCGGATCAGGCGACAAACGATGATACATACCCGGAAGATACATCAGAGCGATAGAAAAAACCAAAGACCTTATTATTAAAAATAATAAGTCAAAGGTAGCTATCCCGAAACTAGATGGTATGAGCAGTAAAACCACCAGAAAGATCCTTGAATTCAGTTTTATGGATACAAATATCGAGGTGAACATCTACAGTGGAGCAAAAAAGAAGAGTGTGGAACTTGATGAAATTGACACTCAGACAAGCGAAAGAAAGAAAGAAGTCGCGACAGGCCCTAAGCGTGAAAAGAGAGGCAGGCTCGGAAAAGAGTAAGCCATCTGTATCACAATGGATGGAATCTCCTATGCAGACAAACTGAAAATAGTTCAGGAAAACCTTGACCCTAAAGAACATGGCATTGAAATCCAGGAAATCAAGAAGACCAGGAATGGGGGCGTCCTGATTACATTTAAAATTGGGGCCACAGAATTTCTCAAAAAAGAGGTAGCGAAGAAAAATCCAACAGTCAGAGTGACGGTCCTTAAAAATCGAAGGCTCATCCATAGCAGAGGTTTGTATGGAGTTGCGACTCGCATTCGAGTTGAGACCTTTGAGACCAGCCTATAGGGGAAGCAAAACATCACAGTGATTATGCAGGAAGCTGATGCCCAAAAAAGAATTGAACAAGGTAAAATTAAAGTTGGATGGATAGTCATCAGTGCTTCTGAGAGAGTTGGAGAAATAAAATGCTCTAGGTGCTCGAGGCAGGGACAACGAAGGCCGGAGTGCGATGGTATAAATCGTGAAAACCTGTGTCGGAAGTGTGGACAAGAGTGCCACAGAGTCATGGGCTGCCAAAAAGTGCCCTACTGCCTGGATTGTTAGGAGCAGGGACATCAGACCTCTAGCATGCAGTGCTAAAAAAATCGAACACGATTCGAAGGGAAGCAAACTAAGCCAAAAAATTGCAGGTGACATAATGTATCTGCAAATACACACGAACAGGAGTCGAGCTGCACTTGACATGGCGTTGCAGTATGGCAAAGAGAGGCAAGCAAAGGTGTTGCTTATTAGCGAGTCAAACAAAATGGCCATAGCAGGCAGAGAGGACTTTGTTTATGACAAAGAATTTGACACGGCAATAAAGGTTCCAGATGGTAGAATGGTAATTCAGGATCACGGACGCGTCTCGGGTTTCCCTTCATAGAAACTGGGGGAGTAACTGTTTATAGTTGCTACTCGACAGGTAATAAGAAAATCGAGTTACTCGAAAATACCCTGCAAGAAATCGCTACAAGAATCCGCATTAATAAGGAAAGTGCCATTGTAGCAGGAGATTTTAATGCGAAGTCGCTACTATGGGGCATTCCCACAGTGGGAGTCTGTAACCCATACGTTGCGCGTCCCTGGGTGGTGGATAGGGGAATGCTCGCTGGAAACAGAGGGTAGGTCTAAAATAAAATAGGCCCCGCGGACCAAACAGACTGGGTGAAGGAAAAACCGAGGAAAAACCACGACCGCTTCCTGTTGCGGCCCTGTACCTAGCGTTTCTGCTGAATACGGTTACACTACTCAATAAGCAGTCGCAGGCAAGGGTCCAAGGACACCAAGTCGCCTTCTCGAGTATGCAGACCTTACCCCCGCATGCGGGGCTATGCGGGGGTGGACTTTTACTTCCTCAGCTACTCGTGGGAATTCTAATCGCGAATAAAGTAAACATAAACCGAAGAGTGTCTGAGGAGCTGAAAGGAGATTTAGATGTGGTAGAAGTGCTGGACGACAGTGAAAAGTGGTCCAGACAGGACCGAAGAAATGCGGAGGAAAAGATGCAGGAGACTAGGAAAATCTATGTTGAGTTGGACGATGTGTTGGACAGGATGCAGAACTTCTGCTCCACGAAGAGAAACATGTTCATGCCTATCAGGAATGGACGAAAGGAGTCTCAGGTTTTAATGGAGAGGATGGCATTGACCTCAGCCGATGCCGAACATTCCTACCAAGGAGCCACTATACATGTCGAAGAGGAGGTCGAGAAAAAACACCTTGATACGCCGGAGAGAAAAAACTTAAGCCAGACGGGGACACAGACCGAAGATGCTGAGGAAACTCCCAACCCCAAACTTGCGAAGCATGAGCGGGAGCCCACACTGAGTCCCGTCGAGGCGAGTGAATCTAGACCGGCGATAAAGAATGCGAAGACCCGAAACGCTTCTGCGAAAGCGACGACTACGCCCAAAAAGGAAGGAGAAAGTGCTGCAGCATCAACGAAGATGTCAAACGCGAAGAAAACGACGAGGAGAAGAGATCGACTCGAGGCGGTTCTAGTCAAACCGGCCGAGGGTCTAAGCTATGCCGAGGTCCTCAAGGACCTCAAGCAAAGGGTGAAGCCTCGTGTAAAAATCAAGGGAGTCAGGCAAACGAGAAACGGAGAGGTCCTTGTGGACCTCGGACCTAGAACAGAGGGCAGGCCTGAATTTTCGGCTGCTGTTAGGGAAGCGATTGGGTTGGGGGGTATCGTGCGCTAGCTCGTTCCCCGTACCAAGATCAAGGTCTTGGACCTCGATCCAACAACGGAAGCTGGTGAAGTCGAAGCGTCTGTGAGAAGCCACTTTGGTAACGAGGGTGCTGGAGAGGTGAAGGTCAGCCTCACGAACAGACCCTTCAGGGGCAATCTGAAGGCTTTCGTGGAGCTGGCCGAGGATCTGGCCGCGAGGTTGGTACGCACAGGACACCTGAAGGTGGGGTGGGTGTCCTGTCGTGGGCACAAAAAAACGGAAAAGGTTCAGTGCTACTGCTGCCTAGGCTTCGGCCATATAGCAGCCGGGTGCGAAGGCCCAGGCCGTACGAGGGCCTGCTGGAGATGTGGCAAGGAGGGCCATAGGGCTGCGGCGTGCGAAAGTACGCCGCAGTGCTACCTCTGCGCCACAAACGAAGAAAAGCCCCGGACAGACCATCGGCCCGGAACAATAAGGTGCAGGGCGTTCCGTGAGGCAACCTCGGCGAGGAAGCCTCAAGGACGCGCTGCCTAGAAGAACAGTACCCAACCAGGATGCCGAAGGCCGACGAGCCCGTTGTGTGGTACCACCACACTACTGTGGACGATGCGTGCATCCTGGTTGGATGATGATTGCAAGTACGCCAAGCTGGCGCTCAAAAGTGGAAGTCGAAGCACGACTTAGTGGCCTTACCCCCATGTCCTTGAAGTAATGCGGAAGCGGTTCCGAGGATGTGGGTTGGCGGGAAAAGGAGTTAAGGTTTAGTGGCTAGGTGCCGCTTCGGTCAGTCCCACACTCACCTTCGTTCCTTGTGGATTGCGCGCCCATGTGTGCATCTCACGTGTATATATATTATATACATATGCGTGAGATGCATATACTGGGCTCGTGCTCCCCAAAGTTCGAATGTGGCTGGTGTATGAGCATTTTCCGTTTTTACTCCTTTGAAAAAAAAAAAAAAAAAAAAAAAAAAAAAAAAAAAAAACTATGGGGCATTCGGTACACAGACGTCAGAGGAGAAACCGTCGCGGAATGGATTGCGGAGAACGAGCTGGTGATCCTGAATATAGGCGATAAGCCGAATTACCAAACACGGGGCTACACCTCTGTGCTGGACCTAACCTTTGCTACGGAAGACGTCAGCAGAAAAATGGAACAATGGCGGGTGATTGACAACGAATCTCTAAGTGACCGTAAATACATTACTTTTAGGGCCGTGGAAGAAAAGAGGAAGATGACTTCTGGAAGAAAGAATTGCAGCGGATGGCGTGTATTCAAACTGGATAGAGAAAAGCTAAGCCAAATGACTAGTAAAATCGACATCAGCATTCTAGGAAGAAAAAGCGCATACTGGTGGAATGAGGAAATCGCAAAATTGCGGGTAGACTGCATAAAGCAAGAAGGCTCTAAAACAGAAGTGTTAAAAAGGGAAACCAAACCATGATACTGGAAAAGTGGGAAAACTACCTAAAAAACAAAAAAAAAGCCTGCGATCCAGTATAAGGAGGGCAAAAAAGGCCTGCTGGAAGATAGGGAGGCTAAACATAAAGATAGAGAGAACCGGAGGTTTATCAAATAACCAGTATGGTTTTAGGAAGGGTAGACAAACGACGGACGCAGTTAGTGAGGTGATAAGGATCGCAAAAAAGGCAGAAGAGTACGCAAGTCGTAACAAAAAGCTATGTGCGATTGTCATCCTGGACGTAAGAAACGCCTTTAACAGCGCGTCATGGCAAGGAATTCTGGTTGAGCTAAGGAGGAGGGGTATTGAAGAGGGACTGATAAGTCTCATTGGGTCATACCTGTCCCAGAGAAAACTGACAATCGAGGCAGAAGGGGAGACTAAAACAGTCTTAACAAATAGCGGCGTCCCACAGGGCTCGATTCTCGGACCAACCCTGTGGAACGTACTCTACGATCTGATCTTGAGGATAAAGCTCCCAAAAAATGTAAAAATAATGGGATATGCAGATGACGTGTCATTGGTTGTAATTGACAGAAGAGAAGAAATTTTAATGAGCACGATAACGCAGCCATGCAAATGGTCCTTAATGAACTCGAAAGGAGAGGCCTAGAACTAGCCCTGGAAAAGACTGAAGTTTTGTTGGTCACCAAAAGAAGAAAACTGCGTTCTGTATTGTTCACTATACAAGGAGTCAGAATAGGGCCTAGCCCCGCAATTAAATACTAGGGACGTACCTTGGCAAAAAACTCAATTTTGCTAAGCACGTAAACGAAGTGACATGGAAAGCAAGTAAAACCGCAAATGTGCTAATGGGTATTACGCGTAATATCGGGGGTTCACGTGCCTCAAAACGAGCGCTCCTGTCAAGCATGGTTTACTCGCAACTGCTGTATGCAGCCTCTGTGAGGTCAAAAGCAGAGAGAAACCAGAAACAAAAAAAGCTTCTAACAAAAGTACATGAACAGATGACGATAAGAATATGCACCGCATACAGAACAATATCATCAGTTGGGGCAGCGGTCATATCTCGAACGCCACCCATCCATCTGCTGATAGAAAAGAGAGAGGAGAACTACCTAGGTACAGACCCGGAGAAATGGCAGCAGCAACGGGAAACGGCAAAATATGGACGATGGATGTACGAACTGATCCCGTCGATATACCGATGGATTTCAAGAAAACACTGCAAAATTGATTACTTCATAACGCAGGCTCTATCTGGACACGGGTGTTTCGAGAAATTCCTGCATGGCAGAAAAAGGGCAGAACAGACGAGTGTGTCTTCTATGGAAAAACCGACCATGCCAGGCATACGCTCTTTGAGTGTGACCGATGGTACCTAGAGAGGGAAACTCTTCTCCAAGAAACGCAGACCCCTTTCACTCCTAGTAATATGATGGAGTGTTTGCTAAAATCTGAAGAGGTATTGGGCTTTACCTACAAAATAATAAGGCAAATAATTAAGACCAAAGAATGGGAATATAGGCAATTGACAGAGTAATAGACAGTTTCCTTTATTAATAAAATGAATAAGGTCCCCTAAAATATTTTCGCTGACATCAGGCGAATAGGATATTAGAAAACCATATTACTCCTCACGAATTTACACACATAAAAAGCCATCGTGATTAAGGAGTCTAAGGTCACGATTACTGGCTTTTTTGCGCTAATTGCATAAATTAAAAAATGGAAAAATTAGTTTAATTGAAAAAAAAAACTAAAACGCAAAGTCTAGAACTACAAAATGTATGGTTTCCCTTGGACTTCGGGTACGAAACGTCACCTGCTGTCAATTGTTTTTACAGTTTTGCGGCAGAAACAATAGGCGATAGTTTCCTACCCCAATTCCGAGCGAGATGGAACCCCATATTAAAATTAGGTGCATCCAAATTTATCCCACAGTTTTTGCTGCGTTAATTAAAAGAATTCCATGTCAGAATTATAAAACTATATGTTATTTTAATTGTTTCTTTGAAGAAAAATTGTTGCGCTACCAAGCACGAAATTCGTCTTATCATTCAAGAAGCATAATTATATTCTGAAATATCATAATTCAGGGTAACCGCTGTTCCGGGAAACCAGGAGATGATCAGAATTTTTTGGGAGCGGAAATGACAGTGAATTTATTTTTTGACCGGTATTTTCAGAATTTTTTCAAAGAAAAATCTATTCAATCACTCGAATTATCAGATAATTCATGTCACAAGATATGTATATATGTATGTGGAATTCTAAAATCTTTTACGATGAAAATTTTATATTTTACACCTTTATTTTCAAGGGTACATTTCCAATTAAAAGAATTTTGAAATGCAGTTTTGAAGAGTTATACAATACAATATTACTACAGGATACTGAAATTTTTTAACAAAAAATGTTTCAAGTTGACCAACTGAAAATATAAATAAAATAATGATTCCAAAAATGAAACTGTAGTTCGTGTATTTGCGATTGAACAATAATTGATTGATTATATAGGGCGATTCTGAATCTACTAAAATGAAACAATTCACAGATTTTGACGTTGAAAATTGAACTGTTTCAATTCGCAAGCCTTAGTAGTTAATCAAATGTAAACTTCCGATTGAAGCTTTATAAACTATCTGTTGTTTCAGTCTAAAATATATCATTTGTAATGAGTTCAATTTGAAAATTTGTAATTAAGTGAAAGAACAATTTTTTAATAGTCAGCAATGTTTGACTGTTTATTTCAAATTACTAATTATAAATGAAATATTCAAAACTAAATAATTTGTAAGTGAGGAGATATTAAGAAGTTTTCAAATAAAATTTTTAAGCTTTCAAGGATTTTGAAAGGTTTTAAAATAATAAACATATTGTCTTAAGATTGCTGGGAAAGTTTCGGATGATTTTTATTTTGATAAATTAATTTTAACAGAATATTTAAGAATATTTCAAAACGGACGCACCTTTTAATAAATAAATAAAAATTGAACAGTTATAAATGTGGAAAAATTGATTTTTTAGTTAAAAAATATAGCTTCAAGAGAATTTTTAAAAAGATTTCAAAACAAATTTTGATGTATAAATAACAATTGAATAGCTATTAATTCACAACGGTTTACAATTAAAATAATTCAACCTCTAATTTAAAAAGTGTCCAATCTAAAAAAATTGTAATTTTTCAATTTTTAATGTTTCTAACTTAAAATGGCGTAAAATGATATAATTTTGGAAATTTATAAATTTTTTGATTCATTCTTCAATTTCGAGCATCGAATATAATAGAGTACACTTTTTAATTCGTTGAAAGGATTACTTCAGGCAAATAATTTTTTAAGAATAAGAAAAAATCCGCCTCAGCCCGGATTTGAACCGGAAATTCAAATTATCTATAATTTGCATGGTGATAACGAACTTCAAAAACGGGAAATGCCGAGTCGCACTAGTGTGTCTGTAAAGAGTGCGTGAAAGAATTGTGCCTTCCCCGGGTTAATTATGTTTATAATATTCATGATTGACACATTTATATAATTTATAATAAACATTCGAAGTGAATGAATATCTTTAAAATTATTATTACCCCCCCCCCCCCCAGAGAGTGGATGGAAGGGAAATCATTGGACGGCCACCCCCTAAAGCCCTTCTCTGGATCCCCGCCTGGCGATGCTTACCTCATTTAAATCCAGAGTTTCGGCATAAAATATGAGAAGAATTAATGTTTCATCACGATCAGTTTAGAATAGATGCTATTTGGCAATTGTTTAAACAATTTCTATAAACTAATTCAGAGTTTGCCTATTTTTCCACCTGAAGGATCAATTTTTATACGGAATCAGCTAAGAATGTCTTTGCCATGACTTTTGGCGATAATACTACTTCCCGAATTGACAACAACTGTTGAAGAAATGAAAAATATTTATAGATAAATTCCAAATTACTTATTTTTCAACGAATAAGCTCTATGACTTGTCTCTTTCATGAAAATAGTTTAAATAATTAATAATTGTTAATAATTTCGAAAGTATCATAGCAAAGAGTCATCGGAATGACATTATTAGCCTATTACGCAAACAATACGCATATTTGTTGAAAATAGCCAAACTGTAAATTTTTTAATGAAAATTGGTTGAATGATTAGTAATTTTTGTAAATTCACAAAGTTTTAAAGCAGAGCTTAATTGGAAAGACATTCCTAGTTGATTTCATAAGAAAAATTGATCTTATTGGCTGAAAGATAGCAAAGATCTGAATGTATTTAGTAAAGTTGTTTAAATAATTAATATTTCTTATAAATTCCCAAGTTATCATAGCAAAGAGTCATCGAAAGAACATTTTAGTTGATTTAGTAAAAGAAATTGATTCGATTCGTTGAAAGATAGCCAAGCTCTGAATTTGATTATGAAAATTTTTCAAATAAATAAAATTTGTTATGAATGTTTGAAGTATCATAGCAAAGAGTCACCGGAATATATTATTAGTTGACTCTCGGAAAATTTAAAAGTTTTCTCCGATAAATATCCAAACTGTCAATTTGTTTATAGAAATTGTTGAAGCAATTGCCAACTAGCATCAATTTTCAATTATTCTTATTGGAACATTATTTCCTCTCAAACATTATATAAAAACTCTGGATTTGTATACACTGTTAGAAATTTCCTGAAATTTCAGTCAGTTTTCAATAACTTATGTCACTGAAATTTCATAAATTTGACTTTGAAAATTAATTTGAGGCCAAGTTCATCAATTTTCAATAACACGAAACTTAATTTTGAAGCAAAAGTTATTGAAATTTCATAAAGTTGACTCTGAAACCTGTTTCAATTGCTTGTACATAAAATATTATTTGTGGCTGAATAAATTTCACTGTGGTTTTATAAACATGCATTGAAAACGAAGTAACTTTGGGGACTCGCCGCCAGGCGGCTACCGCTTGCTGGCGCAAGTCTTCTCGCAGTCATAGCTCGGGCTAGCGCCTTCAAATAAGGTGTCGAGTCCCTTCCACCCCAGAGCATCTGTGGCAGGGTCCGTCCACATTGCCATACTGATGAGTCCAGTGGCGGACCCGGGTCGAGACGCTCTCATTCTTTTTTATGGGCTGTGCGGGCAACTATATGCGTCTCACCGAGACGTGGTTGCCCTGCACCTCTGCCCTCTGCCTATTTATATACATAATGCTAGTCGTTATATAACATTTTTTATTAAATTGAATAAACCTAATGAAAATATGAACAAAATTTGAAAATAATTCATGAAACTAAATTTAGAAGTTTTGTATGTGATATACATTGAATATCTATAGGATATTCATGAAAATTTACAGGAAATTTAACGCACTGTCTCTTAAACTAGTTTCAAAACTTACATCGAAATTACAATAAGGCTATTTAAATTCCAGTGTTGCATGAAATTTCAGTGAGTTTTTCGCTAACCGTAATGTAGAAAGCTTCACTAACATTTTCATGAAATTTCATGAACTTACTTCTAACAGTGTAAGCTAAACATCGCCAATCCCAGAAAACAACTTTTGTTTATTCATTTATTTATAACGTAATAAAATTTCGTTTTAATTACACACACTCATTGAAAATTATTTTTAGATATCTTGTGTCGTAGATATAAGACCTCGCTTAGTAAATCTGAAAGTCTTCGAAAAATTGTACTTCTAAGAATGGCAGAAAGAAAGAAATGTCAATTTTGCTGTTGATTATAAAATTGACAAATTTTTCATCAAAAAACCAAACACACAAGTCTTTCCAAAATTTAAAAATCTTTAATTCAAAGAAACAAAGAATGTCAAAATGGAATGATAGTTCAGGCCACGAAGAAATAGTAAAGAGACCGAAATACTATGGAAAACTTCTCTGAATCTTACAGCAGCAACGACGGCATCGTAAGTGCCAGGCTTGTGGGTAACAATCACTCTTCATTGAGTGCACAAGCGTGACGTGTGGTCCTCTCGCGCACGGAAAAATGTGAGTGGGAAAGCTTTTAAAAACAAAGAATGTTCATCAAGTCATGCGAGTTTGTGTGTCAAGTAAAATGATTGTCTAATAGCTCTGAAATATAATCAATACTTTCAGTTAAGTGAATCACTAGACAGACATTAGAATGCGGTAGTCAAGAGAGTGCGTTATAAAAGTGGTCAGTGTAGATTGCAATTCCAGATGGAAGATTTCATGTTATTACATGACATTAAATTCTATGTTTATCACTTTGAAAACTACCTCCATTGATTACCGCAATCGTATATAACTTACAAATATTTATTCACTTATATGAAAGCTTAAATGATATATA
>CAKNXH010036991.1:0-12665 GCA_932178445.1 Andricus quercusramuli | reverse complement strand
TTAATTTTTATTCAAACAGAGGCATTTTCAACCAAAAAAGATTAAATTTCTAAAAAAAATAATTAAATTTTCAAACTAAGAAGGCAATTTCCTCAGAAGAAATTTAAATTTTCAACCTGAAAATATAAAATTCCTACCAGTAACTTAATTTTGAATCAAATAGTTGAATTTTAAACTAAAATTATGAATTCTAAACCAAAAATAGAATAGTTAAATTTGCAGTTGAAAAAATTTATTTTCAATTTTAAAAATGATTTGTTGAATTTCCGTTCAAAAAGCTATCAATTTTCAAGCAATAATTCAATTGTTCAATCAGCAGTTAAAAAATTTATTCGAACAAGAAAAACATTTACAACAAAATAGTTAAATTTTTAACCAAACAGATGGAATTTCAATTATTAAAATAAATTCATAACAAACTAATTTAACTTTCAATGAAACAGTTTAATTTATTACAAAAAATATAAATTTACAACAATAATAACAGATAAAATTGCATAATAGAATAGTTAAATTTTCAATTAAAAAATTATTTTTCGAAAAACGAATAATTTATAACCAAAAATTGAATAGTTGAATTTTCAGCAAAAAAATTGATTTAAAAAGAAAGAGATTTGAATAAAATAGTTAAGTCTTCAACCAAATATTTGAATTTTCTACAAAAATAATAAAAATTATCAAAAAAGTTGGAAATTAAAGCTAAAAAGACGAATTTCATACAAAAATGTGGAGTTCTCAACAAAAAAGTTTATTTTCAATAAAAAATGGAATAGTTGAATTTCCAGTTGAAAAACTGGATTGAATCTTCAAATAATAAAATGAATTTTTAATAACGAAATAGTTCAACACTCAACCAGTTTAATTTTTAATCAAGAAAATTAATTTTCTACAAAAAAAAATAATTTACAACAAAATAGTTGAATTTTCAAAGAAAAAGGTGAATCTTCAAATAATAACAAGAATTTTTGACAAACTAGTTAACTTTTAACCAATTTTTTTAATTTTCAATAAAGAAACGAATAATTTTCAAAAAATGATGGAAAAGTTAAATTTGCAGTTAAAAACAATCATTTTTGAAGAATATTTAAATTGCCAACCAAAGGAATGGATCATCAACTAATAAAAATCATTTTTAACATAATAGTTCAATTTTCAACCAAGCAATTTATTTTCCAATCAAGAATATTAATTTTCTACCAAAGAAAACAAATTTACAACAAAATACATTACTTTTCCACCAAAGTGTTGAATTTTTAACTAAAAACGATCAATTTTCCAATAATAATGAAATATTTAAGTTAACGGTTAAAAAAATTAATTTCCCAAGAAAAGTTCAATCTTGAACCAATAAAATGAATGTTTAACAAAGTAGGGAATCATCCAAGCAAGTATTTGAATTTTCAATCAAAAATAGGATAGTTAAGTTTTTTATTAAAAAAAAATAGTATCCAACAAAGAAAATTGCAACAAAATGTTTAAATCTTCGAACAAAGATTGTAATTTTTAACTAAAAGAGATAAATTTTGAACCACAAATATAATAGTAGACTTTCAAATTAAAAATAATAATTAACTTTCAACGAAAAATAGTTGGATTTTCTTATTGGGTTCTGTCAATTCAATTCGAATTCAAGCCAAAGAATGAGAAAATATTTTTCATATTCAAAAATCTCTACTGGTAAAGTAATTTTCCAAAATTCGAAGTCGTTGGAAAGTTACAGCAGTAAGTTTTTTTTTCATAAAAAAATAGTCGCAAAAAATCATGAAATTTTGGGTCTTAATGTTTAAAAGCATATAAAAAATCAAATTTTCAAGATTTTCAGAAAATCCTAGTTCCGGCGATAGCCATGCACCTATAGATAAACATCCAATTTTGTTTTTTGATTTCGGATGAGCCACTCTGACAGAATCATGGTCACCGTTTACCTACCTTTTTTATATTGTTGCCATTCGCCCAATAAAACTCGCGATCAATACCATATTTTTGCATATAAAAATGTCGAAAAAACCTTTTAAAAAAAGGCTGTCACATGGGATAGCCCCCTTAACCCCTGACAGTATGAAATAGTTTTTGAATAGCCTCAAATAACATGTAAATTCAGAGTATCAGATTGTCTTCCCAAATTTGACTTTTGTCGCTTAGCATGGAAATGAATAAATCTTTTAATTATCAAAATATTTTTCGAAATACCTACATATATAGATTGTACAATGAGTTCAATAAAGTCCATATTTCAATTGAACTCTTGTATGCAATGATAATTAGCTGTTAATTGTTGTATTGAACAAGGTGCATTACCCCCTCATCAATTCACCATACCAGGTGCACTGTGACCAGTAATCAGAAATTGTTAGTACCAATAATTTATACCTGATAAGGTTCCGGGCAACATTAATAGTCATTACGCGATCTCCGTGTGCTAATTTATCGTTCCAAGTTGCTTGGCTTCTTGTGCTATCGGTATCTGTACACTTATCTCTACGGAACTTGGGACGATTGCTAACATCGATATTTATACAATGTAATTGAGCTGATTCATCGTTAACTAATCTCAAACTTGAAAATAAACATTTTCAAATAATAAGATAGTGTATGGCTATTCCGGTTCTTTGACGTTTTTATTGAACATCATGATTTTCTGAACAAAATACTACTGACGCTAAGCTTAAATTTATTATTGATTAAATTTATATTTATTTATTAAATTTATTATTACATTAAAGCTGGCAGAATAAATTTAAGTTTAGCGTCAGCAGTAGTCTTGTTCTGAAAATCATGATGTTCAATAAAAACACCAAAGAACCGGAAAAGGCTTACACTCTTGTTTATGAAGATTTGTAGTATCCAAGTGATACATTTGATAGTGTTGATGAGAATTTTGGTAGATAGAAGTAAAAATACAATTTGTTTGGTTTGTTTTATTTTGAAATTATATGCTAATACAACCATTTCTTAAAGGTTTCTATCATTAGAATGCATACATATCGTTTTTCGTTAATTAACGTTGTGTTTGGATTTCCAATGATTTTAATTTTTAGAAAATCAGATGGATAGCCATTTTTTACAACAAATTCTGCACTGGTGCTTAGTTTTCTTTGTAGAATTTAACATCAGCTTGCTTAGTAGCTCTATCGACTAAATTACATACAATACTAATTTTATGACAAATTGGATGACAAGACTCGAAGTCCACAAATCTATCTGACTATATGGGTTGATGAAACCAGTTATTTATAATTTTATTTTTTTCGATTCTTACACACAAAAACCTAAAGTAGCAAAATATTGCAAACAGATGAAAATTACATTATGTTACAAATGAAAGCACCCATGCAACTTCCTGATGCGACTTTAGCTCAATTTGATACTTGGACATTTTATGTATAATGTTAGATCTAGAAAATTTATTTTGATCTCTGCAGCCAGTTATAATAATAAATTCAATAAATGAATATTGATTTGATAAATATTAAATTTAAGTTCAGCGTCAGCAGTATTCTCGTTCAGAAAATCATGATGTTCAATAAAAACACCAAAGAACCGGAAAAGGGCTACACTCTTGTTTATGAAGATTTGTAGTATTAAAGTGATATATTTGATAGTGTTGATGAGAATTTTGGCAGCTAGAAGTAAAAATGCAATTGGTTTGGTTTGTTTTATTTTAAAATTGTATGCTAATACAAACATTTCTTAAAGGTTTCTATCATTAGGTTGCATACATATCGTTTTTTGTTAATTAACGTTGTGTTTGGATTTTCCAATGGTTTAAAATTTTAGAAAATCAGATTGATAGCCATTTATTACAACAAATTCTGCAACTTTCTGATGCGTCTTTATCTCAGTTTTATACTTGGGCATTTTGTGTATAATGAAATCCAAGTAATCAAATTTTTTGGCCTTTACAGTCTTATAAAAATGTAACACATTCCAATTATGGTGTCAACATTTTAATAGGATCAACGTTTCGGCTCGTCTTTGAGCCATTTTCAAGATCTAAACAAAATAATTTTATAAAATTTATATAAAATGAACAAAAGTTATGTAAAGAAAGTCGAAACAACGAAATGAATAAATATATACATATATATATTTGAAATAGCGGGAGACAAAGGTGACCCCATGTAGGGCATCCCGATAATTGTTTGTAATATTTATTTTTAAAAGAGAAGACCGTATTGTTGAACACAATCCTTGTAGCTACAAAAATTTCATTTTTTGTTATCCTAATTGAGTTTTTGCTTAAACTTAATTTCTCTTCTATGCATTACAAAGCAAGATCTAACGGAATACTGTCGAACATAGAAATATCGTCCAATGATAATAATGAATGATGTGACGGAACCACAATGTTTTTAAAATTTTCTTTCAAATCCCAAATATTTTTTACTACTCTCCAAGAAATACCTGTTACAGGTTTTAAAACATTAACAATATATTTAGATAAGTTATATGTTGGACTACCTACTGTAGAAACAATCAATCTCCATTTCAAATCAGGTGTATGAACCTTAAGGAGCGCATAAACTTTTGCAACACAACTGTTATGAACTATCAATTTTTTAGTCATTGAATTATTGATAAACCTCTTTTTTCTCATCGCTTTGATATTTTATTAATTTTATTTTCAATGGTTGGAGCCGAACTGGTTTCAATATTTTTATATAAAATATAATTTTTGAGTAAATTTTCCACTGTTGATACATAATCAATACAATTTGTAGCCACAGTAATATTGCCTTTGTCAGCTTTAAAAAAATTAAATCTTTAACTTCCTTTTGAAATTCATTTACCAAATCTACACTGTTAAAAATGTTTGCAATTTAAGTATACACGGGCAAATTCAATTTCCTATACGTTTACTAAATTCATTACACTTTGTCATTTTAGTATACTTACGTATACTAAATATCTTTTATGAAGTTATATGTATACTAGATTTATTAAGTGTACAGTAAATTTCTTTCACCTATATGAATTTTATAGTTTCTGTATACTAAAATTCATATACGTGTTTACTATATTCAGCTGCGCAAGCGCGTTCCGATTCACGCGAGTCCGGCAACGTGACCGGTAGCAGGCTCGATGCCGCTGCATTTGTTTGAGTTCTGTGTAATGCTACAAGGTTCGGCTTCTTTCTGCGAGGATCTGCAAAGTCTTCTCTTCGAAAGTCAATTTATCAACGTATGTGTCGCTTAACGATATGATTATTCGAAAATTAAAATTTTGTTCTTCGATTTCATGTTTCATCTGATCATGTTTACAGGCGGTGATAATATGGAACCCACGCGAAACGGAACACGTATACTAAATTTAGTATATGCGTATACTGAATTTCGTATACATGTATACTAAATTTATTATACGCGTATACTAAATTTCATGTACGTGCATACTAAATTCAGTATATGCATATACTAAAGTTACTGTACGCTGGTATATACTAAATTCAATTTCATGTTGTGCATTCTTGCTTCCATTACATGTATACTAAATCTAGTACAGATTTTCCTAACAGTGTATCGATTCGTTTAATTTTTTTAAAACTATTCATTTTATTATCATTGTTCGTTCAGTTTATGTTCATGACATCGTCATTAATTGTTACTTTCGACTTATTGTAAAAATTTAGTACACTTGTGTAGATCTTCAATATCTCACTACACTGTTAGAAAAATCTCTACTAAATTTAGCACACATGTAATGGAAGCAAAAATGCACAACATGAAATTAAATTTAGTATACCAGCGTACAGTAAATTTAGTATATTTATACAGAATTTAGTACTCGCGTATACTAAATTTCATATACGTGTATACTAAATTCAGTAAGAATATACTAAATTTACTGTACGCTGGTATACTAAATTTAATTTCAGGTTATGCATTCTTGCTTCCATTACATGTATACTAAATTTAGTAGAGAGTTTTCTAACAGTGTAGAGATTTAAAGATATCTTGATTTTTAAATTGGAATGTCTTCACTGAAAATTTTATTTTATTGACTACGAAATAATTGACGTTACATCAGTTTCATTAATAATGTTTTTCCGACAATATTCTCGACTTCAGGTAATGTTTTTAGTTTTTAGCAAACCATATATATTTATTCATTTCGTTGTTTCGCCTCTCTTTATATAACTTTTGTTCATTTTATTAAATTTAATAAAATTATTTTGTTTAGATCTTGAAAATGGCTCAAAGCTGAGCTGAAACGTTGATCCTATTGAAATTTTGACACCATAATTGGAATGTGTTGTATTTTTATAAGACTGTAAATACCAACAAATTTGATTACTTGGATCTCATTGTGCACAAAATGCCCAAGTATAAAATTTACCTAAAGTCGCATCAGAAAGTTGCAGAATTTGTTGTAAAAAATGGCTATCCATCTGATTCGCTAAAAATTATAATCATTGGAAAATACAAACACAACGTTAAAAAAAAACGATATGTATGCAACCTAATGGTAGAAACCTTTAAGAAATGGTTGTATTACCATACAATTTTTGAATGAAACAAACCAAACAAATTGTTTTTTTACTTCTAGCTACCAAAATTCTCATCAACACTATCAAATGTATCACTTTAATACTACAAATCTTCATAAACAAGAGTGTAAGCCTTTTCCGGTTCTTTGGTGTTTTCATTGAGCATCATGATTTTCTGAACAAAGATACTGATGACGCTAAACTTGAATTTATTATTTATCAAATTAATATTCATTTATTAAATTTATTATTATATTATAACTGGCTGAAGAGATCAAAATAAATTTTCTAGATCTGACATTATACACAAAATGCCCAAGTATCAAATTGAGCTAAAGTCGCATCAGAAAGTTGCGGAATGGGTGTTTCCGTTTGTAACATAATATAGTTGTCACCTGTTTGCAACATTTTTGTACTTTAGGTTTTTGTGTGTAAAAATCGAAAACAATAAAATTATAAATAACTGGATTCATAAACCCACATAGTCAGATAGATTTGTGGACTTCGAGTCTTGTCATCCAATTTGTCATAAAATTAGTATTGTATGTAATTTAGTCGATAGAGCTACAAAGCAAGCTGATGTTAAATTCTACAAAGAAAACTAAGAACCAGTGCAGAATTTGTTGTGAAAAAATGGCTATCCATTTGATTTGCTAAAAATTAAAATCATTGGAAAAGCCAAACACAACGTTAATTAACAAAAAACGATATGTATGCAATCTAATGATAGAAACCCTTTAAGAAATGTTTGTATTAGCATACAATTTCAAAATAAAACAAACCAAACAAATTGTATTTTTATTTCTAGCTACAAAAATTCTCATCAACACTATCAAATGTATCACTTGGATACTACAAATCTTCATAAACAAGAGTGTAGTCCTTTTCCGGTTCTTTGGTGTTTTTATTGAGCATCATGATTTTCTGAACAAAAATACTGCTGACGCTAAACTTTAATTTATTATTTATCAAATTAATATTAATTTATTCAATCTATTATTATATTATAAGTGGCTGAAGAGATCAAAATAAATTTTCTAGATCTAACATTATACACAAAATGAAAACCTAATGGAAAAAGGACAACTTTGAAAGATATGATTGAAGACAATGGTGACGCAATAAGAGAATGCTTTTCGAAACATCTATACCGGTAGAATAATTTTGCGCAATTCCATTACAGATGCAAAATTTCTATACGAGAATGATTTACTGCTTGTGAGCGAATGTCCAGCCACGGATTATTCCTGTAAAGTGTAAATGTAAAGTGTAAAGGAAATGAGATATTTCCCTTCAAGATAAGAAACTGGAAGCGGTTTCTGGAATAATTTTAATAATGTATCAATGTTGATATATTTATCTTCTCGCAATGATTTAGTCTTGAACCTTATCTGCGTTACTTAAAAAAAAAAAAATTGGAAATTTCTTGCATTCATATAATATTCTGAATACGTGTGAATTACTTCCTTGGGTAATCACTTTAGTTGATTTTTCAAGAAATCTATATTATCGTCAGAGAATAACAGACAAATTTTAACGTCTTTTCAGACTAGATGGAGTCATGAATTAAAAATTGTTTTTAATTAATTTTTTCTGCAAATTTTTCCTACTTGATTTCAGCCAAAAAAGATCAAATTTCTACAAAAAGGGATACATTTCCAAACCAAAAGAGACAAATTTCGAGAAAAAAAATTTGAATTTGAACCAATCAATGAATTGATTATTGTTAATTAATTATTTTCAGCCAAATAGATGAATTCTCAACCTAAAAAGATGAATTTTTTATTAAATAGTTAAATTTTTAACAACAAAAAATTTCAAAGAAAGAGGGAAAATTTTTTTTAATAAAATAGTTGAATTTTGAAACCACAAAGATGAGTTTTCAACAACATAATTAAATTTTTGAACAAAATAATTGAATTTTCAAACTAAGAACTAAAAATGAATTTTAAAGCGAATATTTTAATTTTCAAACAAAAAGACGAACTTTCAACAAAGCAATTGAATTTTCGATAAAAAAAAATCACTTATTAATAAAATATTTGAACTTTGAACAAAATAATTTACTTTTCAACACAATAGCTAATTTTTCTGCACAAAAAAAAAATAATTTTCGGCATAACAGTCTAATTTTCAACTCGAAAATAAGAATTTTCAATAATAATAATAAATGTAGTTTTCAACCAAAAAGTTCGTTTCCACCCGATAGTTGAATTTTCTGCGAAAATAAAAGAATTTTCATCCCAAAAAGAGGAAATTGCATCAGAATAGTTGAATTCTATTTATTTTTAACATAAAATAATTTTTTAGCCAAAGAGTTGAATTTTGACCAAAATGATCAAATTGTCAACCAAATAGTTTAATTTTTGGGTCAAAAGAACGATTTCTTAGAAGAAATTTGAATTTTTAATCTAAAAGGATGAACTTTTAACAATGCAGATAATTTTTTGACCAAAAAGATGACTTTCTAACAAAATAGTTGAAGTTTGAACTACAAAAAAATTAATTAAAAAAAAATGTTTTAACTTTAAAATAAAAAAGACAACTTTTTCAAACATAAAAGACATGGTTGATATTTCAATAAAAAATGTTTTAATTTTTTAATTAAAAATAGTTGAATTCTGCCAAAAAAGATCAATTCTTGATAAAAATTGTTTTAGTTGGAATTTGAACCAAAAAGATGCAATTTTTACAAAAGGAGATGGATTTCCAAACCAAAAGCGACAAATTTCTGAAAAACTATTTAAATTTTTTAACAAAATAGTTAAATCTTTAATTGAAAAAGGCAAAGTTTTCAGAAGACATTTGAATTTTCAAACATAGAAGGTAAACTTTCAACTAAGAATTTACAAAAAATTTTCAACAATAAAATTAATCAATTTTCAAACAAGCGGGACGAATTTTTAACAAAATAGTTGAATTGTCAACCAAATGTTCAAACTTTTGAACAGAAAAAACTTGAAAATATTAATTCTCAATAAAAAGGTAATTTTAAACCAAATTGGGAAATTTTCAAGCGTCTAGGCGAATTTTCGGCAAAAAAAAATGAATTTTCACCCCGAAATTATGAATGTTTAATAACAAAAAAAATTATTCAAATGAATTTTCCACACACAAAAAATAGTTGAACTTCTAACCAAAAGGAATGAATTCTAAACCAAAAATATGATAGTGGACTTTTCAATTTAAAAAAATAACATTCAACCAAAAATAGTTTGATTTTCTCATTGGGTTATATTAATTTATTTCGTAGTTAAAAAAAAAAAAAGAAAAAGGGGAAGTTACTTGAAAACAAATGAAAGATGTATTCTTAAATAAAAGGCAAAAAGAGGGGAAAAGGGGAAGAGTTTGAACTCTGTCTTTACAACAAATTATTTATTTATTTTTTATTTTATAAAAAAACAATTAATCTTGCAATTATTTTTTTAAAAAAGAAGCTACTAAATTGCAGTGCTATTTATGTATGTCCTTCATTGCCTTTTTTATCATAGCATGCATTATCATTGTTTATTTTTGCATTGCATGCGTCATATGTGAAGTTTTAAGACTTTGTTCTCTGATTGCAAACTAACTAACCAGCACATACATTTAGAACGACTTAACGATCACGTAATGTTTTTAGTTTCCTTATCGTACAACACATGTGTGCACTTTACCTGTGGGCAAACGATCAACATCAATTATATTTTCATATTAAAAAATTTTCAATATTACCAGTGGTGCAGTCGAGGCCTGGTAGTGATGCATTCGAGACGATTTCGAGAAAATTCGAGATTTTCTTGAAACATGTTGAGGTGAACTTAAAACTTCATGGAAATCGAGAATCTCGAAAGAAAATTAATCTTCTTAGTTGAAAATTCATCTTTTTAGTTGGAAATTAAAGTATTAAGTTAAAAAAAATTTATTTTTCAACTAAAAATACTCAGAATTTTAAGCGATTCAAAATGAATTCAATATAGTACCCACATTAAGTTCTGATAAAAAGAATTTATTTCCCTATTTCCGTAAAATATCTCCTTATTTTCCCTTCTTTTAGAGTATTTTAGCATGTGAAGCCTGTTATCGATATGGTTGAAAAAATGTTTTTTGAAATTAAAAAATCATTCTTGTTATATGAAAAAAGTCTTTCGATCAAAACAACATTTAATTGGACGTATTCAGTACTACATTTCTCTGATTGAAGTATTATTTCTTGTCAGCGTACATAATAATAAAAAACGTCTAGCCCAAAAGTAAATTATTCATTGGGAATATTATTAGAGGAATCACTTCCTAGTATTGAATGCAGCTAATTGTATCAATATATCTTTTTTCAATTTCGATTTCAGTTTCTAGATAATTATGACAACCACTCTATCCTCTCTGTAATGGTTCACTTATTTCCCATAAATCCCAACCACTCGAATCTAAAATGATAAATAATTCTCATCAATTTAGAAAACTTGAACAACCGGATCCCTGCATTTTCAGCCTTTACTTAAAACTTGAAATACGGAGAGAATAAGTGACAGAAGAAATTTCAAACTCGTTTGATATCTAGTCATAATTCACATTTGATACAGTAACATGTAAGAATTTCCACCGGTTTCTCGCACATAGCCGCTATAATAAGCCGAAGTCATTTTTCACAGGGATTATGCATAACCACAGAGACTTTATTTTTAATTACGGTAATGAAAAATAAAGTCTCTGCGTTAATTTCCGTAAAAATAATAATTGTTTTGCAGGAAGTTACAACTGATGGTACCAGATGCTGACAAAAATACTTGATCCAATTAGAACAAAAATATTACCCCTAAGATCATTCCAAAGCAATCGTAAGATTGTGAAACAGGAACACAAGTCAAAATGGAAAATTCCAGTTAATTTGTAAGTCAGTGATAAAAACATGTACCTTATATGAAGAATCTTAAAATTGAAGAGACATAATGATTCAATATTTGTCAAAGCTGATAAGGGCAATTTAACTGGTGCAGCTAATAGAGGTGACCATAACACAACAATTGAAAACATTTCTTAATAATGATATTCTGTATGAAAACATAAACACGAATATGATTTGAACAATTGAAAATAAATGTAATGATATAGCTATTAGATGGAAAAACAAAAGATTAATTAATAATCAATGGGCATACCGTTTAAAAACTCACAATAGTGTTATAGAAACAGCTTATGCTCTCACAAAGATCCACAAACTAAAAACTTGGAGATTAATAGTTTCCACAGTTGATTCTTCTACTTGCAATTTGTCCAAATATATTTCAAATATTTTACAACCAGTTTCTATAAACACTAGTTTGTTCATAAAAAATAGTTGGGAACTTAATATATTCTAAAAGAACATTAATGTAGCAGTACCCAAAGACCCACTTAATAGTTTCCTTAGATGTTGCGTCGATGTTTGACAGCATCCCACTACATTTATCTTCAGATTGCTTTAAAGAAAAACTTATTTTATATCATAAATCAACAACAATAACTGAAGGTGAATTGTTAATAGCCTCTACAATTGATTCCAATGGTACTGTGTTTTCTTTTAATAAGAAATTCTATAAAGAAGTACTGGATTGTCCAATGGGTCCAAGTGAAAACATTCTTAATAATAATATTTTGTATAAAAACATAGCAACTAGTATGGCTTCATCAATTGAAAATAAATGTAAGGATATAGCTGTTAAATAAAAAAAAAGATTAATAACAATATTGATTGATAATTATCAATCAATGTTCATACCATTTGAAAACTCAGAATAGTGTTATAGCAAAAGCTCATGCTCTCGCAAAGATCCACAAACCAAATTCAGCTTGGAGATTAATTGTTTCCACAGTTGATTTCGCCACTTACAATTTGTCTAAATATATTTCAAATTATTTCAAAACCAGTGTCTATAAACACTAGCTCGTTTATAAACAATAATTTGGACTTTAAAGATGTTCTAAACAACATTAATTTACGTAAAACCCATTCAATATTTTCCTTAGATGTTTAGATGTTTGATAGCATGCCACTAGATCTTGCTTTAGATTGCATTGAAGAAGTAGATAGTAGTAGTTCCTAATTCAGTTATACAAAATGTTAAACAAATAGCTCTTGATAATAGATTTGATACTTTCACGATGATTCATTATAATAAATTTAAATTTAGAATTTAAAATTTAAAGATTTTTCGGGTTT
>CAKNXH010036987.1:0-11411 GCA_932178445.1 Andricus quercusramuli | reverse complement strand
TTTTTTTTAGTTTCTGGCTTTTTGTCCACTTTTCATTCGGAGTGAAGTAATAATGAATTCAAGTTAACAAAATAATTGTTTAAACAATTTATTATACTTATTAATAATATTATAATTGAATAATGCTAGAAAGATGCGGTTTTTTTTATTTTCTGGCTTTTTGTTTAATTTTCATTTGGAGTGAAGTAATAATGAATTCAAGTTAACAAAATAATTGTTTAAACAATTTATTTTAATTATTAATATTATTATATTTGAATAATGCTGAAAAAATGCGTTTTTTTGTTTCAATTTCTGATTTTTTGTCCACTTTTCATTCGGAGTGAAGTAATAATGAATTCAATTTAACAAAATAATTGTTTAAACAATTTATTATACTTATTAATAATATTATAATTGAATAATGCTAGAAAGATGCGGTTTTTTTGTCAAATTTCTGGCTTTTTGTTTAATTTCCATTTGGAGTGAATTAATAATGAATTCAAGTCAACAAAATAATTGTTTAAACAATTTATTATCATTGTTGATAATATTCTCTTTGCTCAATTGGTAGAATGTTGCGGTTTTTTCTGAAATTTTCAACTGTTTGTTTATTTTTCATTAGGCGTGACTTAATAATTAATTATATTGAGCAAAAATAATTGTTCAAACAAATTATTATTGTTTATGACTATCTTCATCCATATCAATTGCGCCTGATAGTTACGGTTTTTCGGCTATGTTTACTTTTCTGTCCTTTTTTCACTTAGTGAGGTAATAATTAATTAAAGTCAACAAAAAAGTTGTTTGAACAATTTAATATTGATTTCTGCCTTTCGTGTAAAATAGATTTTTTTCTTTGAATTAATTTTTTTAAGCATTGTGAAAAGAGCAAAAATAATTCACTTAAAACAACAATACCTTTCGGAAAATCATTTTTGTTGTGGCCGACTTATTACTTGTTCATAAATAAAAAGGCGATGCAAAGTGAAAGATTTTAGAAAAAACCTCCACTTTCTAGCACTTATCTAAGAAAAGTTTGTTATTAACAATATGAAATTGTTTGAACAACTTTTTTGTTGACTTTAATTAATTATTACCTCACTGAGTGAGAAAAGGACATAAAGGTGAAAATTGCCGGAAAGCCGCAACTATCAGGCGCAATTGATACAGTGAAAAATTTCAGAAAAAAACTGCAACATTCTACCAATTAAGCAAAGAGAATACTATCAACAATGATAATAAATTGTTTAAACAATTATTTTGTTAACTTGAATTCATTATCACTTTACTCCATATGAAAATTAAACAAAAAGCCAGAAATTAAAAAAAAAACGCATCTTCCTAGCATTATTCAAATATAATATTATTAATAATTATAATAAATTGTTCAAACAATTATTGTGTTAACTTGAATTTATTATTAATTCACTCTAAATGAAAATTGGACAAAAAGCCAGAAATTTAAAAAAAAACCGCATCTTTCTAGCATTATTCAAATATAATATTATTAATAATTTTCATAAATTGTTCAAACAATTATTTTTTTAACTTAAATTTATTATTACTTCACTACAGATGAAAATTGGACAAAAAGCCAGAAAAAAACCCGCATCTTTCTAGCATTATTCAAATATAATATTATTTTTAATTATAATAAATTGTTTAAACAATCACTCTTGTTAACATTGATGAACTATCCCTTCCCTCTAATTGAAAATTGGACAAAAAAGGAATATTTGTGAAAAAACCGCGTCTTTCTAACTCCATTCCATGAGAAAATTGCTAAAAACAATAATAGATTGTTTAAACAATTAATGAAAATATATAATATTCAGTATAAAGTCATATTTCATGTATTAAAAACAATTCGCATTAAAAAAAACCGCAAAAAAATCATAATTAGCGCCAAAAACTCGCAAAACCCATTTTTTCACTTATGGGGTTTCTTTGGGACCCTATAAAACAGACTTATGGGGGTGATATTTGAAAAGTGATATTTTATTCGTATTCTCTGGCTAATTGTGAAGAAAAATGTTGAGTTTCAACTCAATTGAGATAATATTGAGGATTCTGAATAAGATTTACAAAAACGTATTTTTTTCTTATGGGAAATACATGTTAAACTTCATGGGGCTTGCGCCACCCCTAAATATAATTTTTTTTCAAAACAAAAAAAACGCATTTATTTTTGTGCGGATTCGAACAAATTTGAGGGGTGTCCCCATAAAAATTCGAAAAAAAAATTTTTGGACCACCCTATTGAACAGTCATACAGATAAATGTTAACAAAATTTTGTTATTCTTATTTAAAACAAACTAAATTGAATTATAGAAATACCTAGCTTCTTGCAAAAATTGTATATGAACCTAATATTGCAAGTGTATATTATATCATTTTGAATAGTCCCGCGCTGTTTGGGCATGCGCAGTGGAAAACTTCGGATTTGCAACATAACCTTAAAAACTGTCACATTTCATGTGCGATATCTTCCTTTCAAAAATGACTAATGTATATGATTTTAGTTTCTTCGTTAAGTATTTTCCAGTGCAATATTAGTTAATTCCAATTATAAAGCATAATGTGCATCATTAACTTGTGCAATCTTTGAAGTGAGTCAAGGCAGAAGTGCGAAAAAGGCTCTATTAGAACCATTTGAATCCACACTTGCGTTCATTTAGAAACCATTTATAATTTTGGGTTCCTTTTCAGCAAGAGAGGTTCCTTTTTGTTGCAGCTCCTTTGGAACCAAAAATTGGTTCTAATAGAAACCCCAGTTTTTTCTGTGGTGCAAGGTGAACAACTATAAGAAGAATTTCGTGCAGAATTGGAAAGTCCCGTCTGCAAATAAAATCTTTTGATTGTCGCATGCAAATTTTAAATTTCTGCCAGAGGAAAAAATTATGATATTTTTTGCCTTATCATTATGAAGACGGAACTCATCGCCTTCTGTATTTTTCACATGAACATATATTTCATGTTCCTCTTTGTTAAGTTTGCAATAGAATTTGCATCTAATTCTCGATGAATCAGCTTTGCTGGCCTCTCGCATAAATTTTCTTCAACTTTGCTTTTCACTCTGTTGCTGATAGCATTCCTAGTTAGCACTTGGTCACTCAAAGCTTGGCGATTATGATTATTTTCTTTCCATTGCCTTTTTCGCTGAGAATTGTCTTTCATGCTATTTTGCCACAACCACATTCTAGTCTATAATAAGCCTCTTCACAATCACAATCTCTCTTCACAATAAAAACTTACACAAAATCACTGAAATATTCGAATTCCTTTCAAAAGTGGAAATCCGAAACTGACAGAGCATGGCGATTGCAAGCTCATTCAAGAAGAAATTCTAGCATTATGATTGGTCAAGGTATAAAATAACAGAATAATACAAGTGGTCTACAATAAAAATCAATTAGTGCTAAATCACACAATTTTAAGCTCTAATTCTGAAGGTTTGCTTAGGTCTTCAATCTAGTTATGTAGGAAACTGCAGAATATTCAAAAAGCAACGAATTATCATGGCTGCCTGTAATACCATAAGCCATACATCTGCATGAAATGGCACTAATTGCTTTATATAAATAAGAGCAGTCTGCTGATTACTGTATGAAAACAGATTTCTGTTCCAAACATTCAAACATCCAAACAATCTGAGTTAACGATGCAGAAAAATACAAAATGATTATTTTCATATTGCCCCGAAATATTCGAAAAGATTTTTTGTGAATTCGCCTTCAATCACGAAAAAAGTTACGTAATTTGCTGTTAAAAGTAATGGCAGAAAACTTCCATTATTTGAAATGTAAAATTGCCTGGATAGAAGTTTCGGAATTTTCGTATGCCATATATTCGAAAATTCCAAAATCGTAACTAAAAATGACGAAATTTGTAAATGAATTTTAAGAAATTCATCATCGTTTAAAAAAATGTGAAACCGCTCCACTTTTACATAGTACACCGTTATCTCAGAAAGTAGTGAAGCCGTTAAAATGGACGAAATCTGTTCGAAACTTCTTCCGTTAGAGCAGCTTATTTATAGGAACTTGAAAACAGGAATTCGACTTTCAACGACTAATTTAATTTATAAATGAATTCAATATTATTGAATATACTGTTTAATAATTAACTATTGATTACTTTTAAATAATACATATAATTACATCTTCTGATCATTTGGAAACGAATGATAATTATATAAATCATATAAGTTATATATCATATTATATTATATATATACATTATTATTAATTAATTTGGTCCCGATTCATGAAATCATTTAATACGAGCGTTAACAAAATGTTCTTTAAAAATATATTATTTTCATAGTTTTGATATTTCAGTATATGTCAATTTTGTCATCTTTTTGGATGTCTTTCCAATTTTTTTCAACATTTTCATTAAGGTTCTGTAGACAATAACTCATGTTTGATATTCACCCTTGTTTTATAAAAACAACATTGAAACGTACTTGAGGTTGAGGTTTTTCTGCTGGTAAAAATACATTGGAAAAATGTCGATAAGTCTTACATTTATGAGCTTCCAAACTAATGCCGTTTTTCCCAATTATTTATATCAAGAAGCTGAAAAAAATGTAATCTGGTTACGGCTTTTCTCAAAAGAAAAACATTTTCTGGCCCTCTAATATTAAGGATGGGAAATAGGATTTTTAATCCAAATTCGAACTTATTAGGGCAAATAAAATATCATTGCAGTAGCCAAAAATCGTAGATTTTGAATATAATATTTCTAAAGTACTAATTACCTAATTGAGTGAATCTATATCTCGTATTTTATGTATCATCACGTACAAGGACAGGGTCAATTCATTTAAATATCCTCGTGGAAAAAGTAAGAGGAGTCCCACACAAAAAAAACTTAGGGTAAATAGTGTTGCAGGTAATTTCGTATTTTTACCTGTTCGTATTGGTAAAACACAAATATTACCCTCGATGGGCAGAAACTGCCTTTTGTTCTCATTAAAGTTGTCACCAACGTCTTGAAAATTGGAAAGCCACTAGCTTTGAATCGCTGAAGTGAAGTTAGCTGATGGTTGGTGTAACAGGCAAATCGGATAAGTGCGGCTTCATAAAGGCTGTTTTGCCGAATCGTTAGAATTGTCAAAAGTTCAATATGAAATTTACAAGGCCTTCAGGGTAAACATTGAGAATTACTCCCGAACGTAGGTAAACGCAGAATAATACCCTAGATGTGCGGGTAAAGTTTACCCACATGGGGTAATTTTTGTTGCAGGTAAACTTTACCCCGAATTCCGGGTAAAGTTTAAACTTAGTTTTTTCTGTGCATTAGTCGGATAGGTGTTGTATTTTGACCGATGGCGCAGTTCAGGAAGCGAAAAGAAGGGCTATCTTTGCTGGCAGGTAAAACTCTTGACCACTGGCGCAGTTCGTGTGCACTGTCGGCAATTCTTTCCACGTTCATGATTTTTTTTTAAACAATCTCAAACCTGATACTTTGAGAAACATTTTAGAGTGTATCATACCTTTAGCCATCTTCTAATGTAGTTCCTAGCACTTCGAGTTTACGGCTTGGAATTGTAATTTAATTAGTTGTTTAAAAAAGGCTAAAGCTACTGAGGATGCTGGGTCCAGAAAATGCCCTAAGAAGAAGAAATATAGCAGTGCTATCGGAAGAAGGTACCATTGACAAGAACTTCTCTTGCAAGGAAAAAAAAACCCTTAACCAGCGTCCCCTAAAAGTTTTCTGCCTGATAGTAGCACTCCTATTCGAGAAAGGGTCTCATAAAGTGTCGACCTTGAAAGTCACCTGAAATTGGCTATCGCACCTGAGGGATCCCCGCAAGAGAAGCTCAACTCAGAAGCAATGGGTATTGAGGCAGCCCTCTGCTGATTCAAAAACAACTTGCTTAGTGTCATCTGCTCAGAAAATACGTCCAGGATATGGCTTATCGAGGCAGTAGGTGGCTTGGAACCATGGGAAGGTGCAAGAATCAAATCCATTGAATCCATCATCACATTTTCAAAACTCATTCTAAATTTTCCCAAGATCGATAAAGTACTAGAATGATGATTCTAGTATTTTTAAACATGTTGCAATGTCAATGAACCAATGACCCAGATGTTACTATACGTTCAAACACTTTACTAATTTTTCCATTGCGAGGTGGAAAAAACCTTTGCTCTATTTCGTAAGTCCACACAAATATTTTCGAAAATGATAAACGTAAAAAATCAAAAACATAGAGGAATTTCGAATGACGAATCAGAAAATGACTGGCATCTGCACTCTAAATAAAAAGCCGAATAGCAATTATTTCAACCGTTAGCAAAGTTTTCCGAACCTACTGTAATAATTATTCTCCATTTGCCGAAAATGAAGATCTTTTTTGGACCTGCGCTCTTCACCATTGCGGTTCTCTCTAATTCTATTGGTAATTAGAATAATTTATAATATTATACAAAAAGCGTCAAAATGTGTTCCAAAACAGCTTAGAGCCAACAATTCCAGAGGAGAAAAATGTTTTCTGCGCGTAAATCCCAACATTTTTGATTTATTCATATCAATTATTTATGAAGAAAAAAAATTATTATATTTTGGGAAGGGCAGATAGGGGGGGGGGGGGGCACCCTCACAGTTCTTGACTGATCGGCACCAAATTTTGCATACTTATTCTTTCAGCCCCCAGACAATTCGTAAGAGTAATGAAGCGAGGCGTGGGGGGGGGGGGGGGGGGGCAACGGCTTGCCGTTACCGCGCGCGAGGTCCGGTTAAATTTAAAGTTTAAAAATAAATTTTCAAACAAGAAGCAGCGAGCTTTCAACGAATAGTTCAATTTTCAATCAAGAAGATTAATTTTTTTACAAATTTTCAACTAGAAAAAATGATAGATTTCCACCCAAGAGTGGAATAGTTAAATTTTTAAAAATTAATTTTCAACCAGAAATGAAATGGAACGATATGGTTGAAAATTTGTTGTTTTCTTTTGCTTGAAAATTAAATTTTCAACTGCAAATTTAAAATTTCCACTTTTTATCATATATTTGTTTTTTTTTACTTGAGAATTCATCTTTTTGGTGGAAATTTGTTTCCTTCGTTGAAAATTAAATTGTTTAGAGACTCATGTATCTTGTTAACATTTTTTTTGTACAAAAGCAATCTCCTTTGTTGACAATTCATTCCACTACTTGGTTGAAAGTGAAACTTTTTTTGTTTTAATTCAGTTTTCTGGTTGAAGATTCTTGATTTTATTTTGAAAAGGTTTTCGTTGAAAATTTTACTATTTTCTTTCAAGTTTGATTTTTTGTTTGTATTACATTACTTTTTTTTTACTGAAAATTTAACTATTTCATTATTGTCACAAAATTTGTGTTTATTAGTTGGAAATTCATACATTTTTAAAAATGCCGTGTTTTTCATTGAAAAATTAAGACACGTGCTTGAAAATTCATTTACTTGGTTGAAACTTAGAATACGTTGTTAAAAATTCATTTTTTGTCTGGAAATGCAATGTTTAAGTAGAAAATTAATTTCGTTGGTGGCAAATGCAAATAATTTTTTGAATTTTTTTTTTGCAAACTATTAATTTTTCAAGTTAAAAATGTTACCATTCTATTTATAGATCAAAATTTATTATTTTTAATTGACACTTTAACTTTTTCCTTTAAATCTGTATTTTTCGGTAGAAGATTATTCTTCTTGGTTAAAAATTAATGTTTAGTGTCGAAATTTCCACTATTCGGTGACAAATTAATCTGTTTTGTTGAAAATAAAACAATTTTTACAATAAAAGTATTCTACTTGGTTGAAAAATCAACTGCTTTGTTTAAAATTCGTCTTTTTTCGTTGATTCCACCTATTTTCAATTTAAAATAAAACTCGGTTTTGGTTAAGGTATCCATCATTACATTTTTAGTTCAGAATTCATCCCTTTTAGTTGAAAATTTAACTATTTTGTTGTAAAACCATTGATTTTGGTTAAAAATTTATTTTCAACTGAAAATTTCTGAAAATCTGAAAATCCCAGCTGAAGATTTATAACTTTGCTTTAAAATTCATCTCTTGGGTTGAAAATTCAACTATTTTGTGGACATTTTTGTTGTCGTTGAAACTAAATTTTGCAGCTAAAAATTTAACTATTCCATGTTTGGTTGAAAGTTGATCTTTTCTAGTTGAAATATACAGTTTCTATTTTCTTAATACAAGTTTTTATTTCTGTTTTAGTTTACTCAGATTTTTTTCCAAGTTTAATTTAAACGCTATAACCCCTTTCTTAGAGTTATTGCCATATTATACGTCATTTAGTTCAAAATTTGAATTTTTCAATTTCATAGTATTTTCGATAAATAAAACCGTAATAAAAATTCTATAAAAAATGCTGAAGATAAACATAGGACTTTTCAACAGGTATGATTCCTGCATACGTTTTTTCCCAGACGCTTGGCTCAAAGTTTGCATTTTTTTCATAGTACGTTCAATAAATAAGACCGGAATGACAACTCCTATCAAAAAACTTTAGGAAAATCTATATAGGAATTTTCAAAGTATTCGTGCTTCAAACTCCTTCCCTTATTTCGCGTTTTTTGGCTCAAAATTTGAAGTTTTATTCTCGTCATAGTATTTTCGATAAATAATACCAAAGTATCAAGTCTTATAAAAACCTATTCAAGAGAGAAATTATAAGTCTTCCAAAAAGCTACGATTCGTCTTTGGACCTTTTTTTTCTCATCTG
This sequence comes from Andricus quercusramuli, assembly GCA_932178445.1. Classification (NCBI taxonomy): domain Eukaryota; kingdom Metazoa; phylum Arthropoda; class Insecta; order Hymenoptera; family Cynipidae; genus Andricus; species Andricus quercusramuli. Next base: position 2,721 of record CAKNXH010036987.1, on the reverse strand, counting down.
ACATCGTTTGGTTCAAAATGTGATTTTTTCATATTTTCGATAAATATAAAAAGAATAACAAGTCTTATGAAAAATGGTACAGCTAAATTTTATAGGACCTCTTGAACGTTATGACTTCGTTCTGAGCCTTTTTCCCATATTTTGCGTCATTTGGCTCAGAATTTAAGTTTTTGATTTTTTTAAAATACTAGTTGTCGATAAATAAAATGAAGATATAAAGCTTTATAAAAAAACTAGTCCAGAGAGAAACTGTAGGTCTTTTGAAAAGCTATAGTTCATCTTTGTATTTTTTTCCTGTATCTAACGTCCTTTGGCTCAAAATTTGATTTTTGTATTCATAGTATTTTCGATAAATAAAACCGGAATAACATGTCCTATAAGAAATTTGAATGATAAATTTAATGAAACTTTTCAATAGCTATAATTCCTGTATAAGATTTTCTCCCGAAACTTAACGTCTTTTAGCTCTAATTTTGGAGTTCTTTCATAGTATTTTCCATAAATCGTAGTTTTCTCGATGTAAATTATTCCTCGTACATAAAACACTACTTTGTTCTGATAATTAGATGTTTAAACAATGTATTATTGGTTTCAACTATTGCCTCTATTTCTTTAGTTAAACTTATGACTATTGGTATAAAGTAGTATTATACGTACTAGAAACAGTTTGCATTAAAAAAAATATACCCAAAAAGATCATAATTAGCCCCAAAAACTCACAAAACCCAGTTGTCCACTTATTGATTTTTTTTGGAACCCTATTTATTTCCAACCAGAGAATCGACTTTTCAGAATCAAATAGTTGAATTTTTAACAAAATAATTGAACTTTTCAAGTAGACGAATTCTCAACAAAACTGTTAAACTGCCGACCAAAAAGGATGACTTCTTCACGAAAAACTGGAACTTCCGAAAAAATAGGTGAATTCTTAACCAAATACTGAAGTTTTTCTCATACAAAGATGAATATCCAACTAAATGCTCAAATTTATTATCAAAAAATAGTATAATTCAACTCGAAACAGTTGAATTTTCAAAAAAAAAAAAAAAAATGATTTGTTAACGAAAAATATAATAGTTGGTATTTCAAAACTAGGAAATTTAACAAAAAAGTTAAATTTTTTACAAAGATACGAGTTGTCAACAAAATGATTACATTTTTAACGAAACAGTTTAATCTTTATCGAGATCGTTAAATTTTATACCTAAAGAGCAGAATTTTCAACCAAAGGCTCGACTTTTCATATTCAAGCAGTTGAATTTGAAACTAAATAATTGAACTTTTCAGAAGACAGTTTAATCTCTAACAGAAAAATATGAATTTTCAATTTAAAAGGACGAATTTTCTGTCCAAGTGTACGATTTTGCAACAAAACTGTTAAATTTTTGATCAAAAAGAATGACTTCTTCACAGAAAACGTTAATTTTTAAATGAATAGTTGAATTCATAACCAAGTACTGAAATTTTTCACCTAAGAAAGATAATTTTGCAACCAAATAGACGAATTTTTGAATAACAAATGGTATTCTTTGACCAAAGACAGTTGAATTACCAATGAAAAAAAAAAGAATTTTCAACGAAAAGTATAATAGCTGATATTTCAAGAGTAGAAATTTCAACACAAAAGTTGAATCTTTGACAAAAAGTTTCGAAAAAATTTGAATTGCCAACAAAATGCTTGAAGTTTTAACCAATCAATTGAATTTTCAACCTAAGAAAATGAATCCTCAAACATTTTTCTCATGAGACTTTATATTTTGGTTTTATCCATCGAAAATACTATGGAAGAATAAAAAATTCAAATTCTGAACCAAACAATGGAAAATACGGGGAAAATGTTTGCATTGCTGAAGGTCGACAGAATTTTTGAAAATGGGATATCTCTCTTGCATCGAAAGAAGGTACGGCTGTGACACTAGATTTTGTTTGACAACTTGAATAAATATCCAACGGAAACTGACATCTATAAACGAGCAACGTACGTTTCTAATACGATGTAGACGAGAATTTTTAATTCCAACACACATTGAACAACATTCAAAATTTAAACTCAATAATTTACACCATAAAGTCTTACTTAAGTTTGAGGAAACACAATGACTTTTTAACGAGTATTCTTTATTTTTTATTTATTTATTTTCATTTATTTACGTAATTCATTGTTAAAATAATCTAAAAAAAACTGTTGTATTTTTCATTTACTCTGTCAGACAATTGCATTATTCCTTCCTGGAGAAGACCAACAACCATGGTCGAAACGTTGTGTGACGGTCTGAATAAAAATAAGTCACTTTAATTTAATTTGTTCTGACGCAGATTCGTAGATCTGGTCAGTAAGTTTATTTCAATGAAACACAAGTTGACGCCGTAGCAGTCAGACAAGGAATGATGCTTTTGGGGCCGAGGCCCTGCCGGGTCGGTCCCATGATAAAAGAGTACAGTCCACTTCCCTTATCAGTTCAAAGGGAGGGAGTGATATACATCTATTCTTAGCCTACGAAACTACTCTGTTTTAGAAGAGTGCGTTTTATAAAGCTAGAATATTTTTACTTATTCTTTCTAGCTTTACACCTCCCCTGTTAGAGTGAATTTCTCCTGAAATTCTTTGTATTTTTATAGATTATTTCCTTCTGAATATGCTAGCCTTATTATGTAACTTATTCTCTCTTTTTTCCTTTATCTTATTCGTGGTACAACAACAGAGGTTTGGAAGACATTTTT